>JASPKZ010003884.1:1150000-1397500 GCA_030220185.1 Diploptera punctata
TCAGTTCGTGATATGGAGGATATAATAACTGCCAATACTTATTAAAGAAAAAGATTAAAAGTACTAAAACTCTTTTTTTAAAATTTTATCTTAATTTTATTTATTATTTTCTTTATTTTAATGTAATTTCGCCTATTACATTCCCATATTTGTGTGTGTCTAATATTATATATTATTTTTAGGTAACAAGGGGTGGTAAAATATCGCCTATTGTTAGTGTAAAATATTCATAGCACAACTCAAGGGTTCTCAAAAGGATATATGCTACTACTGTTTTAACAAAAACTCTTAGAAGTGCCAAGATCTTTTTTTAAATAATATAAGCAGCTTTTTTTATTTAACACAATTTCGCTTATCAGCTTCTTATATTAGTGTGTGTCATATATTATCTATTATTTTAAAGTTTTTTTTACGAGGAGACGTAAACGTATTGTCTTTTAAATAGGTCTTGACGCAAATCTCAAAAGAAAGAAACAAACAAGAATACTTCTGAAATAATATGAATTATTTCTCATCTAGCCCTTTTCTTACGAATTTAGTGTACAGTCTGTCATATGGAAGTTATAGTAACTGCCACTAATAATATATATTTTTGTTTAAATTTAAAAGTACTAAGATTTTTTCTTTAATTTCACATAAATTTCATATCAATTTTATTTAAATATTTTTATCGTTAATTTAATGTAATTTCGCCTATCATCACCTATTCGAGGATTTTTACTGTTTTCACAAATATAAGTAAATATAATAATAATAATAATAATAATAATAATAATAATAATAATAATAATAATAATAATAATAATAATAATAATAATAATAATAATAATAATACATTTAAAGTCCTTCTTTAATTTCGCACAAATTTTATATTAATTTTATTTAAATATTTTTATCGTTAATTTAATGTAATTTCGCCTATCATCACCTATTCCAGGATTTTTACTGTTTTCACAAAGATAAGTAAATACAATAATAATAATAATAATAATAATAATAATAATAATAATAATAATAATAATAATAATAATAATAATAATAATAATAATAATAATAATAATAATAATAATACCGTAACAATAATAATAAATTTAAAGTCCTTTAATTTCGCTTAAATTTTATATTAATTTTATTTAAATATTTTTATCATTCATTTAATGTAATTTCGCCTATCATCACCTACTTGAGAATTTTTACGTTTTCACAAAGATAAGTAAATACAATAATAATAATAATAATAATAATAATAATAATAATAATAATAATAATAATAATAATAATAATAATAAATAATAATAATAATAATAATAATAATACCGTAACAATAATAATAAATTTAAAGTCCTTTAATTTCGCTTAAATTTTATATTAATTTTATTTAAATATTTTTATCATTAATTTAATGTAATTTCGCTTATCACCTACTTGAGGATTTTTACGTTTTCACAAAGATAAGTAAATACAATAATAATAATAATAATAATAATAATAATAATAATAATAATAATAATAATAATAATAATAATAATAATAATAATAATAATAATAATATCGTAACAATAATAATAAATTTAAAGTCCTTTAATTTCGCTTAAATTTTATATTAATTTTATTTAAATATTTTTATCATAAATTTAATGTAATTTCGCCTATCATCACCTATTTGAGGATTTTTACTGTTTTCACAAAGATAAGTAAATATAATAATAATAATAATAATAATAATAATAACAATAATAATAATACCGTAACAATAATAATCAATTTAACGTCCTTCTTTAATTTCGCATAAATTTTATATTAATTTTATTTAAATATTTTTATCGTTAATTTAATGTAATTTCGCCTATCATCACCTACTTGAGGATTTTTACTGTTTCAACAAAGAGTAGTGAAATAATAATAATAATAATAATAATAATAATAATAATAATAATAATAATAATAATAACAATAATAATACCGTAACAATAATAATCAATTTAAAGTCCTTCTTTAATTTCGCATAAATTGTATATTAATTTTATTTAAATATTTTTATCATTAATTTAATGTAATTTCGCCTATCATCACCTACTTGAGGATTTTTACGTTTTCACAAAGATAAGTAAATACAATAATAATAATAATAATACTAATAATAATATTAATAATAATAATAATAATAATAATAATAATAATAATAATAATAATAATACCGTAACAATAATAATAAATTTAAAGTCCTTTAATTTCGCTTAAATTTTATATTAATTTTATTTAAATATTTTTATCATTAATTTAATGTAATTTCGCTTATCACCTACTTGAGGATTTTTACGTTTTCACAAAGATAAGTAAATACAATAATAATAATAATAATAATAATAATAATAATAATAATAATAATAATAATAATAATAATAATAATAATAATACCGTAACAATAATAATCAATTTAAAGTCCTTCTTTAATTTCGCATAAATTTTATATTAATTTTATTTAAATATTTTTATCATTAATTTAATGTAATTTCGCCTATCATCACCTACTTGAGGATTTTTACTGTTTGCACAAAGAGTAGTAAAATAATAATAATACATTTAATATTATTCGTTTGCATATCGTACAATGTAATAATCTCATTGTTAAAATAAAATACCAAAACACTAAAATACAAGATTAATTAAGGTAAATATAAAAATCTACTCAGAGTATAAAATGGAGTGTCAAAAAATGTATTACAGTTTTAAATCTAGTATAAGTATGTGTATGTGCTTCACAAAGCAACTTATTAAAGAAAGTAATGCCTATTGATTACTGTAACAAATATTCAGAACACAACTGAAGAATCCTGATGAGCATAAAGTATCTGCCACTGTTAATATTTTAAAGAAAACTTTCATGTGCTAAGAGTTTTTATTTAATATTAGTTTAAATTTGATATTAATTTAATTTAGAAACGAAAGTTGTTTTTTAATTTAATGTAGTTAGCCTATCAAATTGTTATTCTAGTGTAAATATCATATAGGATAAAGTTTGGTAATTTAGTTATAGTGTATATTTCAAAATAAAAATATTTAAGTTTTCTTAATATATAACTAAATAGTTCTGTATGTTCAGTTTTAGTCAGTTATAAAATACTATATTTCTTTTCCTGGAGACACGAAATAAATGACAATGATAAAAAGTATTAGATTTTTATTTAGTTTTTAAAAATCTATCACGAATTAATAAATGTCGCTAAGATACCTAACTTTATCCTATTAGTTATTACTTTCAATGACGTTTACACGTGATCGTAAATATGTAATCTGAGGGTTCAGACAGAATACGGTAGTGCCAGTTAATAATATTAAAAAAAAAACTTTTCGAAGTACCAAAGTTTTACTATTGGTTAAAATTTAATAAAATAAAAGAAGTTAAAATATACCTTCTTAGGTAAAATCCGTCGTCCTCAACTTATAAAATATGTATTCTTTATGCCTGTAGGCCTTTCAGAACATCCATTCCATCTTCAGCAGGTCCCTCTTCGCTACAACATCCATTATGATGGTTGATGTTGCTGGTCCTAATGTGGTGTTGTCGTGACCAGCAGCATCAACCATCATACTGGATGTTGTAGCGAAGAGGGTCCTGCTGAAGATGGAACGGATGTTCTGAAAGGCCTATAGGCATAAAGAATACATATTTTATAAGTTGAGGACGACGGATTTTACCTTCCGATTGAGGGTCTTTCCACTTTTCAGCGGTTGCCCTTTTACCAGCCGGCTGCTTGCCCTTCACATCATCCACATGTGTCAATCACAGAGGTAGATTATCAACAGCCAGTGTAGGGGTGACATGTGGTTAGCATGTCGAGTCCCCCAGCCGTTATAGCTGGTTCCTCAACCTGGAACCGCTACTTATTGTAGCTACCCAAATGCCTCACGATGCTGGGTGGGCACCGGTCCCATACTGGCCGAAATACCATGAGAAAATTTCTTCCCCCATGGAGACTCGAACCAGCGCAAGTCCCGTAGCTCTGCGCCAAGGCTTCCTACCTTAACCGCTCGGCTACGCGGATTTTACCTAAGAAGGTATATTGTAACTTATTTTATTTTATGACTCTCCACCTCAACGGTTTTAACAATGAATTTTATTAGTATAAAATTTTATTTTAATTTCATTTTAAAATATTTTTTTTCTTTTCCTGGACACACGAAATAAACGACAATGAAAAAAAGTATTCAATTTTAATAATTTTTAAAAATGTATCACGAATCAATGTATGTCGCTAAGTTACCTAACCTAAAGTGATATATTAGTGTGTGTTATACAGGGCTATTTAAAAAAAATGAACAGACTTCAAACATTTATTTCTTCCAAATTACAAAAAAAAAAAGTAGAAACATAATTCCAACTTTCCTCGAAAGAGAAACAATTGAAGTTCCGATCACGGCCGCATTTCTCTAACCACGTCCGACATTACCTGAATAAAACCATTTCAGGACGTTGGATTGGAAGAGGAGGAGCAGAAGATCAATTTCATCTCCCAGGTCACCAGATCTAATCCCATGTGAATTTTATCTGTGGGGTTACGTAAAAGACCGTGTTTTTATCCCCCCTATGCCTGGCACTCTTGAAAATCTGCGACATCGATTTGTTGACGCTGTGAATTCGGTAACCAGAGACCAGCTCAATCGCGTGTGGCAAGAAATGAGCCACCGTTTTGATACTTGTCGTGTAACACAGAGTGCTTTTATTGAATGCATAAAATAGTAAAATTTGAACTTTTCTCTTTCCAGGAATATTGGAATTGTGTTTATATTTTTTGTAGTTTGGAAGAAATAAATATTTGAAATCTGTTCCTTCTTTCTAAATAGCCCTGTATATTATATATTATTTGAGGAGTATTTATTTTGAAAATTCTCTAGTCCGTCTTGTACCCAAACTAACTTTTTGTTTGTCTGCATTCTACTCAGATTACCTTATGAATAAATGTCACAATTTGGCTTCGGAACATCCTTTAAATCACTGAACACTTCCGTTAAAAGTGGTTATTATAATCAAACTGACTCTTGTCTATAGCAAAACAGCGTCCTTATATTACTCCACACAAATGTATCAAAATGGACAAAATACGTTTTGAAAATAAACTTATTTTTAGATTTAGATTTTAGATTTAGATTTATTTAGCCTGGTTCAGTTAAGGTCATGTGGCCTTCTCTTCCATTCACCAGGACATATTTCATCAGAATATAACAATCTCAATTAACTGTAATATTAAATACTAAATAAAAATTTGATCAAAAAGATAATATCTATTATATTACGATCTATAATACAACCAATTAATGTTAATTAAAATTAAGACTAAAACTAATAATAAAATGTATACAAGCAAGACATATTAAATTGTCCCTGTCTAATGTATATAAAGAACAAAGAAAAATAATGAAATATAGAAAACTATTTTTACGATTATAAAATATTTAAAACAAAACAAATTAAAATATTTGTTAATCTTAATATTATTTTCATAAACAATTTAATTTATTAACTGTTAAATTAATACTACCAGTGAGGTGTATAAGTTAGTTTGTTATTAAATAATTATTTAGTTTGTTTTTGAAGGATGTTTTAGTTTGACAATCTCTGACATAGGGCAGAAGGGAATTCCATGTTATGGCAAGTGAGACCGTAAAAGATAATGAATAATACACAGTGTGATGAGGAGGGATATAAAGGATAATGTGCTGATGGGATCGAGTGTTAAGATTACCGTATGTGTGTCGGATAGTCTGATGAAGCGGCGTTATACATAATTAGGCGATGATGTGTGAAGTATTTTATAGAGAAAGGATAGGGAATGGACAGTCCTATGATCTGTATTAAGTATTTTGACAAGAATCGTATTGAGTCAATGTTATTTTTTTATAATACGAAAAAGGACCCTGACGAGCATATAGTAACTGCCAGCAATAATACTTTTAACTTAAAAATGTGGCAATTGTTTTTTTTATATTGGTTTAAAGGGAGTCGAAAGTGAAGAGAGATAAAAAGTTCGATAACTCGTTATAGAAATATATATCTGACTCTGATCACCTGATATTATTTTAAAAGTTGTGTTAATTTGTTGTAGATCTAGCTTAACATATACGCACATATTTTTAGATAGGCTATATTAAACCATTCTCCTCCAACTCCATGGCGCGACAGGCATAGTAGACCCTTGGCCTAGCAGCTGGCAGCTGGGCTCACATATATATGTGTTAATCACAGAGGTACATGATCATCATGCCAATATAGGGGAGACAAGTGGTCAGCATGTCGGGTCCCCCAGCCCTTATAGCTCGTTTTCTCAACCTGGAGCCGTTACTCACTGTAGTTACCCATATTCCTCACGATGCTGTGTGGGCACCGGTCCCATACTGCACGAAATTCTATGAGAAAATTTCTTATTTCATTGAGACCCAAACCAGCGCAAATTTCGTAGCTCTGCGCCAAGGCCTCTTGCCTTAACCATTTGGCTACGGCGCAGGACTCTTAAACCATTAAGTTTAAATTAATATTTAATTAACCTATATTGAGGAATAGTTTTCTCGTCTTCTGAAGTAAATGAGAAAGAAAAATTTTAACTAAAAGTATTCATTATACGCAAATATATGCTCTAGCAGTTTTATCCTGTAATACTTTGAACGGAGAATATGATTGAATTTTAACTTTAATAAATAATAGTTAAAAAACCAAAACAACATGTCTTTTAGAAAACCGAACTAAAAAAATGAAAAATAATTTTAATTTCCAACACGCTTGAGATAAAATTAAAGTGGTCAACAAAAATATAATCTCCAACAGATCTAGAATAAAACTAGAGTTATCTACAAAAAAAATAGTTTACCATCAAAAGCGTGGGGTTCTCTTTATCAATTAATATATTTGATAATAAACAGATATTGGTAAAAGTAAATAATAAATTAAGTTGGTGTTTACTTGATGAAAATCCATATATTTATTAATTAAATAAAAATAAAACTTAGTTTTATTTTTATTTAATTGGTAAAAGTAAAGTCTCTAAGAAGAAAACGTAAAAACCATAAAAAGCACCCCTCGCTTTTGATGTAAAATTATTTTTTTGTAGATAACTCCAGTTTTATTCTAGATGTGTTGGAGATGATTTTTTTGTTGACCACTTTAATTGTATCCCAAGCGTGTTGGAAATTAAAATTATTTTCCATTTTTTAGTTCGGTTTCCTAATAAAGCGTGTTGTTTTAATTTTTTAAAACTATTATTTATTTTTTATTTTTCAGTTTCGTTTTCTAATAAAGCGTGTTGTTTTAGTTTTTTAAACTATTATTTATTTTTTTAATTTATTAGTTTAATTGATTGTCATAAACCGGAATCCCATGAAAATTTAATTGCTTACGATATTTTCAGTGTCTACGCACGAATATAATTATATATTTTTTTAAATTATTATTATCTAACAATATTATAATATTTTTGAATATTTTAACACACATAAATAGTTACAGTTAATCGTATCCTTCTCATATTTTTTGTATAAATTACAATGTGGTAAGTTTACAAAATTGTCATTAATATTTTACAGAATAAGATAAAAATGTAAATATCTTGAAATTCGATACTATCGTAGTATGAGCAAAAAGTAATACTCTTATAAAAAAAATCCTCCGGGCCGGATTTGAACCAGCGACCTATGGATTATTGAAATTGTATACCACTACAGTCCACCGCTCTACCAACTGAGCTACCAGAGGATATAACATTAATTTCTTACAATGATGGACTAAAAAGTCGATAAGTCCGCAACCTATTATACCGGTCTTTATTTTTTTTAATGTCCTGATGATCCTGGCCAGGATCTTAGAAAAAATTATGAAATTGTTGTATTGTCATTGGTCCTTTACAAGTATACAAAGTTTCAAGTTGACCCAATGTTTTTAAGTGGGTGAAAATCGTGTTGAAAGATTCCGTTACATAGATATATATAGGTCAAGCTAATATAAAGCGTGTAAAAATTAGATATATTTTTAGCAAATGAACTACTGATGAAAATATGGTTTTTGAAGGACTGTTTTACTAAATAATTCCGTGGAAGTAGAAGGATTGCTGTATTCAATAAACGAATTCGTAACGGATTAGAAGGTAAAATCCCTATTGAAGGGATTCTGGCACTTTGATAATGTAATATGATTATTCCACTATATTTCAATCTGTGGGGATTAATTTTCTCTCGAAAAATATGTAAAAAGAAAATAAACTTAAACTTCTAAAAAGTGCACACTAGCAATAATAATAGAATAACAATCATCACTACAAAGAAATTCCCAAAATAATTTACTCCAAAAATGTATTCTCTAGCTCCTTCAAACAGTGAATAAGGTGTCTGGAAATATACCATATCTCCAAACGTTCTTGAAAAATGTGTATAGTACAGTGAGATGACTTTTTAAGAAATTATTCATAAATCAATTCAGACTGAATGGTTTAAGGTAAGTAAAAATATATAAAGTTAAATTTACCCTTAATATACACAACAAATTTTAATAATTTCAGATATTTTGTCTAATGCCATCAGGTTGTCTTTTATGACATTTCTGGCTTTCTCCCCTGGCATTGGCGGAATTGTAATCCATTTCTTAGGATGGGACACCTGGAAGATGGAGTTACATTACCCCGATGATATGATGGGTGATAAATGATAATGAACCGCCAGGAGAGTTCTTAACCTAAACTTAATCTAAATTCCAGACCATGGGAAACCATAGGAATAATTCCCTTTAAGGAAAAATTCCTGTGGTTTGACCGGGAATCGAACCCAGAATCTCATGAACAGTAGTCAGGAACGCTGACCACTAGCCCATGAGGCTGGTCATAATTTCAGATTTAGAATTAGATATAATTTTTTAAAATTATTATGGCTATTTTTTTTTTTTTACTCCTCTTCACAAGTTATTGGTTCATAGCTCGATTTACATATGCTCTCCAAACATGAGTTAACGATTTCCAATCATTCCATGTATAATTTACCTCCTTCACATAATAATGTTATTCTTCCACCACATTCTACCTTTCTGGATTTTCTACAAAAAAAATATCAAGCCTCTCTTTTGTTCCCCATACATGCTACATGTCCTGCCCATCGCAATCTACGAGCCATAACTGATCTTATTACAACTGGTTTCCCATAAGTTCATGTATCTCACATATAAGTAGTTTTCCCTATTCAGCTTTCTTTTGTTTCTGTTTGACCCAACATTTTCATAAGTACTTTATTCTCAAATACTCGTAATCTTTTTTCCTCCCTTAAAGTAAGAAATCATGTTTCACATCCATACAATATAACTGGAAGAATAGCCATATTATATATTTTTAGTTTAATATTTCTTGAGAGAAGTTGAAATGGCAGTATGGTCTATTTGTAACGTTATTGCCTCAGACGTAGAGTACCCTTGTGGATTCCCCGCTCGGATCAAGATTCCTGTGTAATGTTTCTATTTTCGGGGGTTTTCTTCATCTGTAAGACAAATGCCAGCAAGCTTTTAGTCCACGAACACTGTTTGGACACCATATCATACTTGCCTTGCTTAGTATGAATATATGAGTGAATGGCGCGTCTTACCTTGAAGTGTTCGTTTTGTCTGAGAGGTGGTCTGGTATTGAGCTGATCACTAATCCAGGGAGGCTCTTCATGTTTTTGTGGGCTCAAAAAAGATTAAGATTGAAGACACTATTTTAGATTATATAAAAACTCAGCAATTAAGATGATACGGACATGTCCAGCGAATGGAAGAGGATAACTAACTAACTCACTGGCACTATCGAACCCATAGGTTCATGGGCGCGCGGACATAAGCTCTCCATATATCCCTATCCTGAGCCAATGTTTTCCAATCATTCCCTGTATATAATCTACTTCCCTCAAATCATAGTTAATGTTATTCTCCCACCTCACTCTTGGTCTACCAACTGGGCGTTTTCCCCTGTGGTTTTCCTACAAGAAACTTCCATGTACGTCTTTCTTCCCCATGAATGGAAGAGGATGGGCTACCAAAATGTGTTTTGAAATGGAAACCTGAGGGAAGACGAGGCAGGGAAAGACCTAAAACTTCCTGGAGTCAGGGAATATATTTATACATGACGGAGAAACATCTACAACCAGGAGTTTGGATGGACCGACAAAATTGGCTCTTAGGAATCGGACAATCGACCGCGGTGGACTAGTGGTTATGCTCCTTGCCTCTGGTCCCGAGGGTCGCGGGTTCAAACCCGGCCGGGGTCGATGGATTTTTTATGACGGAAAAATCCAAGGAGCAAGTCCTCCGGGAGGGACTTTAAGCCGTGGGTCCCGAGTCTGAAGATTTTCAGGCTCATAAAAAATCCTTAAGCCTGTATGAAAAGGCCTCTAAGCAAAATTTACCGAATTTTCCCGTCCTAGTACTACCTTGGTTTCCTAGATGTCAGTATGAGGCGGAACGCTGACCACGGACCACTCAAAATGACATCTATACGAAAACAAGTGTAACTAAATTAGTATGGTTCAAATTCTTCCCTGTAGGGGGAGACGCCTAAATCTCTGTAAAGGGAAAACATAGACTTACAATACAATACAAAAAAGGAATCGGACAATGTCAAAGATATTAATCAACCGATGATCTATGTATCTAAAAAATATTAAGAGTTTCAAATCCTCTGCCCCATAAGGGGAAGTAAAATATACCTACAAAGGGAGATGTTAAACTAAGGTAAAGAAGAAGAAGAAGAAGTTGTGATGACAAGGGTTCCTGTAATGCACATACATCTGCTTACCGTAGCGCTTCTAGACAAATCCCGCCTCTCAGAATGAATATATAGTAAAATATTTAGTTACCGCGCATGCACATTTTCGACACCATCTCACTCCTCGCGCAAGGAGGCTAGTGAGCGTTTAGCGGCTTTACCAGCAACAAGTGCGCGCATCATTGCGAATAATTATTATTCTTGTACGTAATTTACATCTCATTATTTAAACGTAAGTGATTATAAGGACATTAAAATACACATATAAGCATTAAAAATAGAATATTATACTCTAAAGAAAGACAGTTGTGAAAAAGGGCAAAAAAGTAATCAAAATATTATTACTCTCATTCTAATTATCTTTCGTTATTGCAATGAAAATATTAAATAAGAATAGATTTCGATTTAAAATGTATATGTAATTCATAAATTTTAAATAATTTAATCTAATTTAAGTAATCAATTGATCTGGCGTTTATTTGATGAAAATCCATTTTTATGTTAATTAAATAAATAATAAAACTGTCAAGGTTTTATATGATTTTCGTATTTATTAAAATACAAATTCGTTACAGCTGTTTCAGTACTTTGTACCTTCTTCACACGAGTTTTATCATAAAATTATATACATTTTTTTATGATAAAATTATACAAACTTTTTATGATAAAATTCGTGTGAAGAAGGTACAAAGTACTGAAACAGCTGTAACGAATTTGTATTTTAATAAATATGAAAATCATATAAAACGTTAACAGTTTTATTTTTATTTAATTAACGATCTAATTTAATTTATAAACAATTTCTTAAAATCATCCTATTAGTATTCTTTTTTCTTTTCTCTAGAATATTTTGAGATAGGGGCTATACATTTTTCAAGACCTTTTAATCTCTGTATGATGGAGCTTCTGTATAATATTCGATAAAATATTCCTTCAAAAATATTTTAATCAAATATTTATTTGAAAAATATACGAAGGGTACAGGAAAAAAAAAAAACCAGGTAAGTCACCTTTTTCTTGAAATCTAGAAAACATACTTTTAGTTGACTTAGGCTTTCACGGCCGGAGTTAGTATGATGATATTGTAAAAGATTTCCAGGCTGTTGACCGTGGTCTTCAGGCTTGTAGTTCCCGACGTCTCAAGATAATCCTTGAGGATGCAGGACGCAATCTCTGGCGAAACGTCAGACCACGGCCAACAACTTGGAAATCTTCTTCAAGATCATCGTATTTTTAGTTGTTCCTTATCTGTGTGCTAAACCAACTACTAAACTAATATTTTAACGTTCCACATTTCTAAATGATGGTGCTTTCCATGGAGAATCTAATGACACTTGAAAGTCCATTTCTACAAAAAAGTAACTTACTTGCTTCTTTTCCTCACACCTCTTTTACAAAAATTAATCATTAAAAAAATATAATTCAATCATATCCTCCGTAAAAAAATATTACAGGTACAACAATAAAACTGATTGAGCAGATATGTGTGTGTACAATGACTACTTGATATTAAAATTTCACTTTCTTATTTATTACAAAAAAATGATATAAATGTATATCAATATAGGTATGCGACTTTCAAACGTTAGTTATTTAAAAAAAAAGACTCACACAGAAAGTTTAAGATATATAAAATATATTTAAAGCTAAATGTATCCTTAGTTAACACAACACATTTTAATGATTAAAACCAGATGTACAATTATTTGGTTATGAGTTACTTTATATCCATGTTCACAACCGTTCACTACTACAACCACTACTACCCTTACTACTACTACTACTACTACTACTACTACTAGTACTACTACTACTACCACTACTACTACTACCACTACTACTACTGCTACTACTACCACTACTACTACTACTACTACTACTACCACTACTACTACTACTACTACTACTACTACTACTACTACTACTACTAATAATAATTTTTAAAATTAGGAATATTCCACAATACAGTGTTTCTCCTTCAACCCAAAGTGATTTGTCCCCAGAGGTTGTTGTCTAGAGCACCTTCTTCCCTCAGATCTCTAACTTTCATACTTCTCACTCCATCTATCCAAC
Organism: Diploptera punctata; assembly: GCA_030220185.1. Classification (NCBI taxonomy): domain Eukaryota; kingdom Metazoa; phylum Arthropoda; class Insecta; order Blattodea; family Blaberidae; genus Diploptera; species Diploptera punctata. The sequence goes on from JASPKZ010003884.1 coordinate 1,162,840, forward strand.
GTTCTCTAGGTCTGCCTCTTCCATTCTTCCATTAGCTTTCCAATTAAGGATCTTCTTTGGTATTCTCTCTTCTTCCATTCTTATGAGGTGTCTATACCATTTGAAACGTCTTTCTTCTATTTTTTCCAATATGTTTATTTTTTCAACTTGCATAATTTCCCTTGTTGTGCTGTTTCTGAACTTATCCCTTCTTGAAATTCTTGCCGATCGCCCCTAAAAATCCATTTCTACTGCTAACAGCTTATTGGCTTGTTTTCTACTTACTGTCTAGGTTTCAGACCCATATAATAAAATGCTTTGTAACAGAACTTGACATATAGTTTTCTTCGTTCTATATAATAATAATAATAATAATAATAATAATAATAATAATAATAATAATAATAATAATAATAATAATAATAATAATAATAATAATAATAATAATAATAATAATAATAATAATAATAATAGTTTATTATCATTAAAAGAGAAAACATACAATTTTCCGCGAGGTAGGCCTACATAGGCCTAATTGGAGTCTGAGGGATTTATCCAGAGAGATACAAACGAAACGAGGAGAAAATATGTTCTTCCCAGTTATATTAATCCAAAGTAATACATTTTCTAGTCATTATTAATAATATACACTGTTGTAAATAATTAAATAATCGCCAAGAACAAGGTTGTAACCACTTTTTTAAAATTGAGTTTTATTTATTACTTATTTCCTGTAATTCCTATATGGAACATAGGGCAGCAGTAAAGTTCCTCCAGCGTACTCTGCTTCCAGCCAACCATTTCACTTGTTTCCAGCTTTTCCCTCTTTCCTTTGCTTCCTCCTCTACTGATCGCTTCTAAGTTTTCCTAGGTCGTTCCCTCTTTCTTACTCCTTACAGATTCCATTGAGTTTTACGTGGTGAACATTTGTTAATAGCACGTTGGGCCTTTGTTCATGTAAAAATCAATTTAGCGAAAAATTAAGGTTACACTCTTGTTCTGGGCGGTCTTTCAATTGCCATAGCAACCTTTTTCTGTTTATATTGATTGCATGGTAGGTATTTGTTTAATTAATTCTACGTCAGCATAAAATATATACAATAATAAACATAAAGATGATCCAGAACCATACATAATTCCACTTTTTTAGAATTTTTGTTTCTTGCATTTTGAAAGTAAGACAGAAATTTGATATTTTGATTACTAATATCATTAGTATTCGAAAAATCGAATTCCTGTTTTATTCTCACAATACGAATGGATATGGGACATTGTACATTTACCTCATAATAAAAAGAATTCTAAAAAAAATACTTATAACAAAATGGTTCTATAACATCAATATGTTTCATTGTTGGGTAATGTTTTTCTCCTTTATATAGGCCTATAGAAATATTACTTTTTCTCCTCTCCCGATTTTGGTATTCTAGATACTGAAATTTAATCAATACCTTGGAAATAGTTTTTTGAACACGGAAATAATAACAAATCATGTTATTTCTTACAGGTTGTGAGTGTTTTACATGAAGTGACACTTTGTGAATAAAAACAATCGAGCTTGATCATATGAAAAAGACTTACTTTAGAAGTTAACGTATTTAAACATATTCTGTGAACTAAAATTTAGAACTTATCGTATGAAAGAGACATAGGACTATTTTAGACGAGAACGTATTAAAAAAAATATAACATTAACGTATGTAAGTTGCTATGTTATAGATTGATATTTAAACATTTATTATTCATAATTATCATTTTAAGTTGTATTTTTAATAATTTTTATAGTTTCGATACTTTTGTATTTGAAAATGGTTTGGAAAGATATATTCTTATTTCGAAATCCAACGTCGCAGTTGAAGATAATTGTAATAATATTCTTATTTTCGGCAATATTTTGTCCTGTAAGTCCTCGGCCATCTGAAAATCCTTCCCATTCAGTTTCTCGTGAAATTACCGACGTAAACCAACAATCAGCAAATCGCAACAATGAAGAAGATGAATTCATGACTGAAATAGAAACTTCAGAAATTTTAGAGGTCGAGGAATATCCACAAGATGCACCGATGGAAGACAATAGGGGGCCTAGAAAACAAGATAACAGACATTTTAAATCGCATCATATTAAGAATGGAAAGAAAACAGCTACTTCACAACAGCAACAGCAGCAGCAGCCTGTGGTGCAGAGGGAACCTGTCGAGACCAACGATTCCGTTCCAGAGACCCTCCAAGATTTCAATCTCGATGACAGCAACGACACTGCGAATGGTGATCGCGGGGAAAATAGCACGACTATTGATGAAAGCATCCTCAGAGCATCTCAGAAAAACAGAGAGAGGTAAGCCAACATCATTAAATACCAATTTTAACATTATTTTATTACAGATTTAGCTTTCAGGAAATAAGAGATTCTAGTGCAAATGACAGTCTAGAGCAGCGGTTGCCAACCTTTTTCGACTCGCGAACCCCTTCCACAACGATCTGAGTTTTGTGAACATACATGTAGTAGACATGCATAAAATTTAATTCCAAGCAAAATGTTTAATAACCTTAAATTAACTTAACCCTTAACGGTTAAAACCTAAAGTTACTCTAGTTACGGCTTGAAAGTTACACATCGTGTATGCTTATTTGTAGCGAAATCAAACGCATTCCTAACGATGTTACATAACTGTAAATCAGGCATTCGCGGTAAATATTAATTTATTGTGGAAATAATGTGATAAATTTCCGACGTTACACATATGCAGCAAGGGGCATTATAGGGTTCGTTTAATTTTAAAATATTATTATTATTATTATTATTATTATTATTATTATTATTATTATTATTATTATTATTATTATTATTATTATTATTATTATTAACTTATGTCTACCTCAACTTCTCAATCAATTTCCAGGCATTTTCCGTATGGCACTTTCTTCAATAATTAGTGTTTTTTAAAATTTTATACTATAAACTGTCATCTGCACTAGAACCTATAAATATACTGAAAATTAAACTTAAAAAGCTAACAAAATTACTCATCCTATACCTTTAAATATTCATCGACTTCTTGAGTAATTCTACCAGTCTGTTAGGTTGAGTTCTTTTGTTAGGTTTTTAAGAAAGCGGTGGTTGCTTGTATTAATACTACTATTTATTTTGGCATTACTGTTTCTTTTGTGTTGACTATTGGTGTAATAGGAAGAAGTGCACACAAATGTGCATTGACTATTGACTATTAATATAATCCCATGTTGTCAAAGTAATCGTCAGTAATCAAAATAGGCTACATTAAATTTATCTCGGCGCAATACCGACATACGTCCACTTAGCAGATGTCGTCCAACTAGACTATTGCCTATCTTTCATTTATAAGCGATAGTCAAAAATTAATTATTTTTTTCATAAATGTTTAGCATTTACTTCGAAACACACTTGTGAGAGACAAATTGAAATACTTCCTGGAAAAAGTGTGTAACCGTCGATTTCTTGCAAGTGATTTTTCATCTATCTTCGGGTTTTTACAGCTGTTGCCGTCTTCCCGTGCCAAACCTCCAAAACCTACAAATATTTCTAGCTTGCATTACCATCCTCATGCTTTCCTTCCATATTAACTTTGATCTCCCTCTTTTCTTCTTTCTTGTCGGTTGCCATTGATATAGTTGTTTCGGCCATCGTTCATCTTCCATTCCTAAGATATGTCCTAAACATTTTAATACCTTCTCCTCGATTATTTCAATTATGCTTTATTCTGCTTCCATTATGTTTCTAATTACCTTATTTGTGACATGTTCTAATTTTGATTTTCTGGCACTTCTGCGTAAATAATCAATTTCTAGAGATATTAATCTATTCTTGTAGTACTTATTGATTGTCCATACCTCACTTCCATACATTGCAACACCAATGTTTTACCATTTTTGTGTCTTTCCAAATATGCTTATCCCACTATATGGAATTTAACGATGATATTATTTTTCTATTGAATTCGATTCTATGATTTATGATCTCTTTGCCTATACTTTCAATGTTATTTATAATTATTCACAAATATTTAGTTTGTTTCACTTGCTTTATTTGAATTCCTTCTTCCAATATTAAATTTGGAAGTGATTTTAAGAGGTTGAAATTAATGCAGTATTAGCAGTTATTCATGTAATCTTCCGCAACTTAGTATTTGTCCTATTGCTAAGTTCATGGAATAATTTACCCCTCTATTGAGCTTGGTTATAAAATAGTGAAACGTAAATTGATCCCACTAAATGCCTTAGAAGGCCCTCGGGATAATACAGTTGGGGTTAAGGCTCCAAACTTTCTAGACCAGCGGTCCCCAATCTTTTTCGACTTGCGAATCCCTTCCACAACGATCTGAGTTGGGTGAACTACTAACTTTTAAATGTACATGCAGTAGACATGCCTAAAATTTAATTCCGAGCAAAATATTTAATAACCTTAAATTAACCCTCAACGGTTAAAACCAGAAACCACAGAAGTTAAACTTTTATTTTGATCCCACGACAGGCCTCAGGAGACCCTTGGGGTAGTAGGAGGTTAAGGCTCCCATTTTTCTAGACAATCGGCACTTGATGTCAGCCCTGCGTGACAGCCGCATTTACCCCCAGAACAAGCGTCTGGTATTCATTTCAGTTAGAGGCTGAGTCGACCCCAGGACCATAGTGCCGCCAGAGGGTTTGGGTCAGTTTAAACATCCTGACCCCACGGGGCTCGAAGCAAGGGTTCCGGCTTGTAGCGCAGTGCCTTAACCACTACGCTACGGCGTCTCAAATTACTTTTAGCACAGTGTGTTTCTGTATTTATTTTTTAAATATGTATATGAAGAAAACGACTTTTCACACAAATAGTGGTATACATATGTAACAAGGGCATTATATGGTTAATTAATTATAAAATTATAATAATAATAGTAATAATAATAATATAATTATTATTATTATGACAATGCTGCAGAAATGAAGGAAACAATAATGGGCCTTACCTCGAAACCCGCCATTAAGGAAAAGTTTTGGCGAAGCTCTTGAAATATTTTACGAACCCCCTGGGGGTTTGCGAATCACAGGCTGGGGAACGATGTTCTAGACAATCGGCACTAGAATTCAGGCGGATTGTCATTCCTATGTGACGGTCCCCAGAACAAGCATCTGGTACTCACTTCCACTAGAGGTTGAATCGACCCAGAGTCATTGTGCCATCAGACAGTTTAGTCCGTTTAAGGATTGTGATCCCATCGGAACTCAAACCCCGAACCTTCCTGCTTGTACAACATTTAAAAGGTTAGAACAATAACTAAATACCTGATATCTCAGGCGTCCTCAACTAAGTAAGGCCTTGTAGACATTTCGGAACATGAACCACAATAAGGTGGTTAACGATCGTTTTAACAGCTAATGATAGATCATATTCCGAAAGGCCTACAAAGTGTGTTGAGGATGATTGAGATCTTATGTAAGTGTTTTATTGTTTAACCTTTTATAAAATGACCTCAACGGTGGTGCGTAATGAATTTTATAAGTATTGTAATGAATTGCCTTCACAAATACTTCATGAAGTCATGATGTTCTCTCTATAATATACCGGTAGTGTTCCATTTAAAATAATGTGACACAGAATTGTTTTTCAATTACTGGACCCTATTAGAATAACTTCGCAAATTCCTTACTTTTAATGGGGTTATAATATTTTAGATTAAATCTATCTCCATTTTCTTTCGCTATTTCTAATTTTTTCGGGCCAAAAATCTCATATTCGTGGGCTTACAAGGAAAATGTAATAAGTTCAGAAATTATAAAAAAATATTTGTAATAATATAAAGTACCACACCATATAAAAATTAAGTTATATCTCTTAATAGTTGTTTATAATTATTTTTTTATAAATTCGTAATACTGATTTATCAAACTTTACAGTTAATTCATCTAAACTATCTTTTTGACTTAATATATTTTACTTGCGAGCCCACGATATCAGTAGGTCATGGATTTTTTTTATCTATTAAAAGATTGCATCACAAATATTCTACATTATTGAAGCGTTCGTATTTGGAACCAAGACGAAAGACGTCAAAATATTTCTCGTTATACTGTGTTCCAAACTTAAGTTTTAAACCTAACTCACTATCGAGCCCGTAGGTTGAGGCCGCGTGGGCGTAAGCTCTCCATACATCCCTATCCTCAGCTAATGTTTTCCAATTATTTCCTGTATAATCTACTTCCCTCAAATCATGGTTAATGTTATTCTCTCATCACATTCTTGGTCTACCAACTAGGCGCTTTACTTCTGGTTTCGTACAAAGTTTAGTACATAAAAACGTGCCCTACTAATCACATTCTACAACAGCAATTCGTTTATTTGCTTTCTTTTAATTACATTAACCAGATATCTGCGCCAAATATCCAAGAAAAGTAGTCGCCCGTTTAGTGATTGTAAACTGAATACGTAATTTATACTACTGAGCCTTGATAAAAAATATATAAAATTATTGTAGACCTATTGTTTAGAGATGTATACACATGTTCAATGTATTCGAAACACATGTTGAACATGCGTATGAAATAGCGAAAAATCTATGAGGCAATGATTTCATGTTATTTTTTAAAAAATCCGTCCTGTAGGAAGTGTGTAAACTAAGCGAATTCCTTAAGAACTAGAATTTATAGTCCGCCTATGCTTTCATTTTTTTATAAATAATAATATATGTGTTTTTATATCCGTCTTCCTCAATTAGAATATATTTTTGTTCAAAAAATTTCGTTAATTATTAAAATCATGAAGGCATTTCAAAACAGTACCAAATAGCATGCTGAAGATGAAACATGTTTTGAAAGGCCTTCATGATTTTAATAATTAACGAAGTTTTTTGAACAAAAATCTATTCTAATTGATGAAGGTACTTATATATTTATTTATTAAAAAAGTTTAATATATCGCCTCAATTGTGATAACAATGAATGTTAAAATATCGATAATGCTTGTTTACAGAATATATCTTATTTTTGTTAATTAAATCATATGTACCATATAGTTGCATTTAAAGAGAAAAATTACACCCAGTAGAACGTGGAAACGTTCCCACAAAAGTTTGAGCTTTCAAATTAACTCCCATTCTTAATGGTCCGACGTACTCGATATTATTTTACTTATTCAGATGTTACATTCTGGTTTCGTTACGAGAAAACATTGAGCTAGAGCGACTTTCAAGTAAACCCCACTCCTGGAATCGGATTTCACTGATTTTTGGAGAATATCTTTCTCATTTCATTTCAACGTTACATAGAAAGTAGCGAAAAATGGAAAATTGCGGCCGCTACAGAGATTTTTAAATATTCGTTTCAGGTTAACCCCCATTCCTAATTGTTCAATTTTGCTCGTTAACGAACTCGACCTTACTTTTCTTCATCGACTACTGCTGTATGCCAATTTGGTTCCGAAAAAAAATGTGGCCACTACAACGTTAATAGACTGACACACACACACAAACACGATGTCACTATATCACTTAGAACAATGTCCATTGTTTCCCCACTTTCATTATTTCTTACATGGTGTTGTGTAAAAATGTTTTCACATATTGATTGGCCACATTTTTCAGCGTAAATATTAATGTAACAGTATTTTGTTTAGTTATGAACTATAACACTAACATACCCTAGGCGAAATACGGTTATTTGTAAAATTTTCAGAATCAATTATATATATCCATAGTAATTCTGCCCGAAGGCAGGTCTTTCACTGCAATCATAGGATTTTCATGCTATGCTTGCGGCTTTACTAGGGAATTGTAGGTGTATTGGCTTCCCGTTGCTTTCCACACCGGTGAAGGATGATGGTGACGATGATAATGATGATGATGGCCCTATGATTTCGGGGACTGTTTGGGCCTTAAAGTTCTCCTGACATTTGTCTTACAGGTGAGGAAACACCCCGATAAAACCTCACCAAGAAAAACTGCGCCAACCGGGAATCGAACCCGGGCCCGCTGCGTGACAAGGCAGCACGCTACATCGAGAACCACAGCGGTGGATATATATAAATTAAAGTAAAGTGATCCCACTACAGGTCTCAGGAGACCATTGGGATAGTGGGAAGTTAAGGCTCCCACTTTTTCTAGACAATCGGCACTTCATGTCAGTCCTGCGTGACGGCCACCTTTACACCCAGAACAAGTGCCTGATACTCATTTCAGTTAGAGGCTGAGTCGACTCCAGGACCATAGAGCCGCCAGAGGGTTTGGGTCAATTTTAAAATCCTGACCATATATATATATATATATATATATATATATATATTCATATTCCCAGTGTCCCACTCCCAGCTGAGCCAGCAGACGACATATTATATACGTATATATATATATATATATATATATATATATATATATAATTCAATTGAATATTTCACTTTCTTACTTATTACATAAGATGATAAAATTGTATGTCGTGCATGTCGTCTGCCGGCCCGGCTGGGACTGTAACGCACCGTATATATATGTTTGTGTTGATTTTCGGAGTCTAGTAAGTAGGATCGATAAAGATTTGTAAACATTAAAAAAATTATTTCAATCGGATTCGTTAAAACCATGTAAATGCACTAAATTGTTCCAGTTTTATGTTATTGATTCTAATAATGTAATGTGCAAGTTGTGCAATAAGAGATTGGCTTGTGACGTATTAGAAAAGCTGAAAAAAGGTTTAACAATTAAAAACGAAGAAAAAAGTGTTACAAGGGAACTACAAATGTTCTCATATCGTAACCTACCTTCATTTTGATGACAGCATCTCTGTACTGTTTTGAGCCTATAGATAAGAAAAATAGTTGCTAGTTTTAACTGTAACCAATAATGGAGTCACAATTTCTTGATAAAAGCAGTGAAATTTAAACGAGTGCAGCCCCTACTACAGGTAGGAGTGAGTGTGAGAGATAACAGACAGCGTGTGCTGCTGCCATACTACAAAATATTCTGGTCTTAATCTCAGAACTATGCAATAGGAACTCGCAGCTGATTTTTTGCACATAGGATATTTACTAGATGGCAAAACAAATTCTGTGTTCATTAAAAATAAAGTTCGTGGAGAATTTAGAATCAACTATTTTTCCCACCTAGAATGAATTCAGCGAACCCGCACAGGCGGTCAGTAGGCTGGTTAAAAAAATAACGCGATATTTTTTTAGGGTTTAATTGTTTGTCGCGAAACAAAAGTGTTTGTAATGTGAAAGTTTTTGGAAAGTAAAACTAGATAGTATTTTTAACGAAGTTGGAACTGAGACTATACTCTACGGATTCTTGATTTATATAAATGGTATAAATGTAGTAAAACAAGGTAAAGTTGCAAAAAAAAAGCTAAAAAACGCTAAAACGGATCAATAAAAAAAGTAAAAAGAGGACGAATAAAAGTCACCATTTTCTGGCCTACAATGACCCAAAAAAAATATATATATCAAATAAATCCCGACCCAAGCATTCATTTTTCTTTTCATATCATATTTGCCTTCATTGCCAAATGTCAAAAATATAGTTACAACATCTAAATATACAAGCATTATTGATGTAAAGTAAATATTCTCTTAAAAAAATTATTACCTTTTATGGTGGTCGCTAGATAGTAGCTTGAGTAGCTCAGTTGGTTAGAACGTTAAACGTACAGAGTTTAGAGACTCGTGTTCAAATCCCGACATTCGTTTTTCTTTATATATATATATATAAAGTTGGGTCTCGTCTTCAGATATAAAAAAATATTTTTCCTCAACTTCCGAGCCCTAGTTATCATATTTGTGCAGAGGAAACTGGAAGGTCACAGGCGCGTCCATTTTCTCTCTGCAACTTCTTGACTCGATGGTATGATTAGGACTAAAATAAAACCCCTCTGCCTGGTCATTATTAGCACCCGTGGATTTTTGTAGTGGATTAATTTGTTAAGAAAAGGAAATAAACTCAATAAAACATAAGCCATGAGTAAGCTAATATAAAATAATAAGTAACAATCAATAAAACCGTGGAAAAATGTTGAAAAATTAAACAAAATATTTGAAAACATATGAATGACACATGTGGACACGAGGCCACCAGCCGAATAGTAGCTATGAAGTTTAGCTTTAATATACTATAAGTTATTATGGTAGCCTACTTACCTCGCTAACATACAGAGTGCCTGTTGGTTGCTAGAAATTCACCAGACTCAGTCACTTCTCTCAAGTATGCAATTATTTTCTACAGTCCACCGCAAGCTAAGCTGCTCCTGTCATTTTTTGAAGGGTTGACTGATAAGAACTAGTAATAACAACAGCATTAAACGTAAATGGCAAGAATTATTTTATGTAATATTATTATGAAACAAGTCCACCGCTGTGGTCTCGAGGTACTGCCTTGTCACGCAGCGGTCCCGGGTTCGATTCCCGGTCGGGGCAGGCTTCTGGGTGAGGTTTTTTCGGGGGTTTTCCTCACCTGTAAGACAAATGTCAGGAAGCTTAGGGCCCAACAGTCCCCGAAAATCATCCGGCCATCATCATCATTCTTATCATTATTATCACCATCCTTCACCGGTGTGGAAAGCAAAGAGAAGCTACCACACCTACAATTCCCTAGTAAAGCTGCAAAGCATAGCATGGAAGTGCTATGATTGCAGTGAAAGACCTGCCCTCGGGCAGAATTACTATGGATGGATTATGAAACAAAATGTTTCAACCATCGTTCAATAAAAAGTCTATCTAAAATTTGTTTAGCAATGTAAATAAATCTTCCCGTTCCTGTTTGATTCGTCTTCTAGTTAAATGCCGTGGTCTAGATTTCTTGAAATTCGACTTTTCGTTTACTGCTGCGGTAGACATCTTCAGTAGATTTTACGTGCACTCTGTCAATTCCCCAACTGTCAGTTTTCAGCCGACATTTGAGGAGTTCACACAGAACACGCAGAATCTCCTGAAGATGTCTGCCACGGTTGTAGCCGAAACGTCGAGTTTCAAGAAAACTGTACCACGACATTTAGCTCAGAAGACGAACCAAACAGAAATCAACACACCGGGCGTGAAAGCCTACAATTTTACATAAAGCTCCCGATGTTCAATTATCTATGAGTTAAATATTGCATTTAATTTATTTCTTCAATTTTCCTTACTACTGCATTATCCTTTCTCTCATTGTTTTTATACCCCGAATAAAAGTAACATTTGATCTCCCTCTCTTCATCTCTTGGGCGGCAGTGATTCCAACATTTTATTAGGTAGTCATTCTTCAGACATTATTTTTAAATGTATTTTTCATTGCAGCTGTTTTTGTTGTAGGCCTACATAATCAATATAGAATTATTTACTCCCATTCATTACTTACTTACTCACTGGCACTATTGAACCTATAGGTTCATGGTCGCGCGGACATAAGCTCTCCAAACATCCATATCCTGACCTAATGATTTCCAATCATTCCCTGTATAATCTACATCCCTCAAATTATAGTTAATGTTATTCTCCCATCTCATTCTTGGTCTACCAACTGGTCGTTTTCCCTCTGGTTTTCCTACAAGAAGCTTCCATACACATCTGTCATTCCCTATTCGTGTCACATGTTCTGCCCATCGCAGTCTACGAGACTTAACTGTTCTCATTATGTCTGGCTTCCTATAAAGACCATGTAGTTCATTGTATGTAGGCTTCTCCATTCATCTGTCTGTTCATCTCTCTTTGGCCCAAAAAAAGCTCTTTATGAAAATGTTTGGACCAAAGAGAGATGAACAGACAGGTGAATGGAGAAGACTACACAACAGTGAACTACTCACATTTTAGTTTTTATTTTAATATCGTCATTTTTTTATGTTGAAGCTGATCTCCAAAAGTCCATTGCCATAGATAGCCATTTGTTACCATGTTTCTTAATATTGTTTCAAATATTGATTTATTTTCTTTTACCTATATTTATTTTAAGTTGTTGTAAGGGGCAGTAACGTATACCCAATTCTCATCCTCACCTTCTCGTGGTACAACCCGTTTTCACAAACGAGGCTCTAAGGACTGAGTCACGGCTGTATAACCGTTCCAACGGGTACTGAGTAAATGCGATATCCTTATGTCTGTTCAGAGGCTAAAAGGTAGAAGCCCCACCACTGGAATACTTAGCGTCGGGCCAGTAACCCATCCTAAGGAACCTCAACTTTGCTTGCAAGTCTCAAAATGAAGAAATTCAGAAGGAATTATTGAAGAAGACCAGGACGCCCACTCAAAAGACCTTTGGATGCTGTTTGTCTTGTGACCGAAACAGGTCAACAAATGGCCTAAATTCGTGAATGGACTATGATGATGATATATTTATTTTTGTCCCAAGGAAAGCTATTTAAAGTAGATATTGCTGATTTTCTACATAAAAGGTTAAAATTATTATATTGCACCTGATATCATCTCAGATTTCATAACTTCATCATAAATGAAATGACCACACAATTAAAATTAAGATTTCATTAAAATATATATTAACTCAGTCGTCTTCAACTAAAACTTAGGTTAAAAAAATTCGTTGAATGTTTTTCGGAAATATGTTACAGCATCATCCGCTGAAGAAATAGCTTACTATCTATTTATGGTTATAATTCTAAATAAGAGTTATTGTCACTGTATAATAGACGAATAGATATTATTGCATTTAGACCTTCTTCTAAAATTGGTATGATATTAGGTCCCACAATCCGTTTTGAGACTATAGTGGCCGACCTGAGGAAGTTGACTCTGAAAAGAAAGCCACATATGAGCCAACAGTTGACTATTACAATTAGATAGTATAACTGTCACAGGATTGATGATCGGGGCAAAAGGTACTATACCAGGATTCTTAGTTACATTTTGGAATTTATTAGATTTGGACAGAGTGTATCTTTCTAAAATTTCCATCGCTGCCATTAGAGGATCAATTTCAATTTTTAAGGAACCATCTTTACAAAATTTTTACTTTACAGGATATACTTCAATTACAATTTTAAATTTTTAACAACATTTATTTACAAATTGCATTTCATCAATTTCGAAAATTAATTGTCTGTATAACTTTGTCCTTGAGGCAATCCTCTAATGAGAAAATTGTTATGTAATATAAGTTATTTTAATTTTTCTTCACTTCTTTTATTTATTTTTAATAAATATATTTCTTGGATAAAATCGAAACTTTTAAGGAGCTAAGAACAAAAACATACTAAATGAGAACATAACTAGTGACCATAGCACTCTGTACATTAATCACCAAAAATGAATTGTACCATCAGCATCTGAAGATGGAACAAGTTCGGAAAGACCTTCAACGAATATTTAGTTGACGACGGCTGAGATCTCTATTTTATTAATTTTAATCTACCATATTATGACCAACCCCATACTCTTGTGCTCAGAGTTTCTGACTTCAGTTCATGAGGTTCCGGGTTCGATTCCCGATCTAACCAAGATAATTTTATATTAAAGGAAATTATTCCTGTGGTCGCCCATGGTCTGGAATTTACTTACGTTAAGTTTAGATTTAAGGATTTTCCTGGTGCTTTGTTATCTTACTACTGGGGTGACATAACTCGGTCTTCTAGGTTCCCAAACCTCAGAAGGGTTACAATTCGGCTAATGCCAAGAAAGAATACGAGAAATACGACCTGGTGGTACTGTAATAAAACTTTTATACTGTTGTGAAAGTACAGGAAACAAAGGTAGTCATTATATTTCCATAAAAGTTGCTAAAACACACTACCGTAGGGATGCACTTTGAGCGATTTTAATTTGTTACCTGAGGGATATACTGTAGTTATAGAAGTCATTGTTCTGATGTGCAAGGTGCACCATAACAAACATTCTGCCTCATTCTTCAAAAGCGTTTAACCCTTAAATTGGCGAAACAATAAACGCATCATTTCCGGACATTGGTACCTTATTAAAAAATGATCAACATATCTCAGTATATCACCTCACCTCCGTCGTCGATTTTTTTTGCAACATCCTGTTTATATTTTTGACATTTGGAAATTAAGTTATAGTGACATGAAAAGAAAAATAAATACCTGAGACGGGATTTGAACCCGAGTTTATAAATTCTGTACGTTTAGCGCTCTAACCATCTGAGCTACTCAGGAATAAAACAATTAATGTTTTTGAAGGATTCCTGAGTAGCTCAAATGGTTAGAGCGCTAAATGTACAGAGTTTAGAAACTCAGGTTCAAATCCCGACACAGGCATTTATTTCTCTTTTCATGTTATATAGCCTATATATATATATATACACGTTATAATTAAATGTTTAACATTGAGCAATGCAAGCTAATATGGCATGATAAGAAAAATAAATGCCTGGACGAGATTAACATTGAGCAATGCAAGCTAATATGGCATGATAAGAAAAATAAATGCCTGGACGAGATTCGAACCCGGAACTCTGAGTCTGTACCTCAGCGTGTTATCCATTACACCCCAGGCGAATCCAATTCAAACACTTATTTTTATTATATCCCGTCCAGGCATTTATTTTTCTTATCATGCCATATTAGCTTGCATTGCTCAATGTTAAACATTTAATTATAACATCGATAAAGCGTCACTGCTATAAAGTAAAAATATTCTCTTTAATTTGCTTACTTGTTATAGTCAGCTACTAGATGGCAGTGAAGACCGAGTTCTCGCGATATCTAGTAATAATGGAGAATATAATACATCCATCCATAGTAATTCTGCCCGAAGGCAGGTCCTTCGTTACAATCATAGCATTTTTTCATGCTATGCTTGCAGCTTTACTAGGGAATTGTCGGTGTGGTAGCTTCCCGTTGCTTTCCACACCGGTGGAGGATAATGACGATGATAATGATTAGGATGATGATGATGGCCATATGATTTCGGGGACCGTTTGGGCCTTAAAGTTTTCCTGACATTTGTCTTACAGGTGAGGAAAAACCCCGATAAAAACCTCACCCAGAAAAACTGCCCCGACCGGGGATCGAACCCGGGCCCGCTGCGTGACAAGGCAGCACTCTACCTCGAAACAACAGCGGTGGACAATATAATACATATATAAGAAAAATAAGTGTTTGAATTGGATTCGCCTGGTGGTGTAATAGATAACACGCTGAGGTATAGACTCAGCGTTCCGGGTTCGATTCCCTTCCAGGCATTTATTTTTCTTATCATGCTATATATATATATATATATATAGTAGATTTTCGCGGATATAAGTATGATTAAGAAAGTTTTCTTGGGTTTTCCGCGTCATGGATTCAAGGTCGGCCTCTGGCCCCTGATTTCGAAAATCCAAGAAAACTTTCTTAATCATATATGTATATAGATTTTTGTTATGGCTATTTTCGTTGTCTACTAGGAAGGACCAATGAAGGTATGTAGATATTAAAAAATATATATATTTTATGAGAACAATCTTCAATAACTTCATTCCTTTGGAATTCCCTAAATCGGGAAAATGCAAAATGACACAACGTTTTACTTCATATGTGGGTAAAATCTTTAAATCATTCAACTAACTTTCACATCTGAAGAACAATAGTTAACTCACTTTTCATTAAGGTGACGTAATGATAATATCATAATAGGTCATAATGCGATAACGAGTCTGATTTTTCTATGACCATAAACAATGCATATACCCCATTGTGATTCAGATACAAACCTTTTGTTCACTATCAGACTCTATAATACGGATTTTTTAATTCAATTTTTATCTTGAGACAGTTGAATGTATCTGCCAGTGTTGTCTCGAGATAACGTAGTTGTCTCAGATGCAATGGGGCCGACTTAGATCTCCATACGGGACAAGTTTTCTGGGTATTTTTTTTATGTTTTCGTCGCCTCATTTGTTTTACTAGAGAAATATTAGGGAATTTTAAGCCCCTAGGAGTTCACGAATACATTCTGGTCATTATAATCATATATATGCAATGATATTAGGCTTTTTTTAGTATAAATGTATTAGTGGATGGCGTATCTTAAATACTACTACTACTACTACTACTACTACTACTACTACTACTACTACTACTACTACTACTAATAATAATAATAATAATAATAATAATAATAATAATAATAATAATAATGTTTTATTTTAGCTGGCAGAGTTAAGGCCATAAGGCCTTCCCTTCCAGTCAACCAGTGAATGGTAAAATTATACAAACATTACATGCTTATGACAATTTCATAATATTATTAAAATATAGACAAAACAAAAGACAATGGGGATGTGATTTAATACTAGCTAATACTAACAAAACATGGAATATAATACAATTAAAATAATATAAAATAAAATTAAGCAAGTAAAGCTTCCTAGAAGAATATTTATACGTATATACAAAATGCTGAATATAGTTGTTATGCAGTTAATGTTTTCATTGTGTCAAACTTAAGATATCAGTTAAATTAGATTTAAATAATGATGTGGTTGACAGTCCCTGACATGACTGGGAAGAGTTTGTGTTGTCTCAGAAGTGGTCCTAGGGAAGTCCTCAATCCTTTTGTGAGGTTAAAAATCACGTGTGTGATCGAGAGTTTAAAATCTTCTCCTGACATATATCGTGCCCCTGTGAGGTTCGGTTTCACCATCAGAGGTAAATGTATTACGCCAGTTTACCCCTTGTATAATGCATAGCTTAATCTGGCGTAATTTATTTACCTCTGTTGGTGAACCGACCCTAAGGCCCTGGTGGTGTTAGGTATGTAAAAGTAACTACAAAAGGAGGCGTTAAACTAAGGTAATGAAGAAGAAACAAAAGAAGAAAACAGTTGAATGTCTGACTCATGTCAAATCTAATTACAGTGTGACTTGACCCATGCGGAAACATTAGAATCTCATATTCGAGAGGTTCCGAGTCCAAATTCTGATGCCGATCAATGTGATTGGAACTTCATTACCAGCACACTATTTCATCACATTCGATATTTCATAGTATCATTAAATATAAATTATAATAATTCAAAGAAAAAATTGGAATGTAGCTATTGGGAATGTTCTCTTAAAATACTTTTGAAATATTTTTACAAATCTTCATCTATCGTACCTAGTAGACGACGAAAATGACCAAGACAAACACAAATACACACAAACACACACACACACACACAACACACACACACATATATATATATATATATATATATATTATTCACTTATTCAGGTGAATGGAGAAGACTACATAACAGTGAATACATGGTCTTTATAGGAAGCTAGATATAATGAAAACAGTTAAGTCTCGTAGACTGTGATGGACAGGACATGTGGCACGAATGGGGAATGAAAGACATGCATAGAAGCTTCTTGTAGGAAAACAAGAGGGGAAAACGCCCAGTTGGTAGACAAATAATGAGGTGGGAGAATAACATTAACTATGATTTGAGATAAGTAATTATACAGTGGATGATTGGAAAACATTGGCTCAGGATAGGAATGTATGGAGAGCTTATATCCGCGCGGTCATGAACCTACGGTTCGATAGTGCCAGTGAGTTAGTTAGTTAGAGTTATTTCAGGATTGTTTCTGTTATTTACACAGGTATCCTCAACCAAAATATACATTTTTTTTTTCCACACTTCCCGGTCTTGCGTGTCTGCTTCTGTCATATTTCTCTCTTCATGTTGTCTTGAACTTCTCTATGGTCTTGAATTCCCTTTATCCACGTTGGCTTTAGTCTACCGCGTTTCCCTTTTCCAGGAGGTATCCATTTCAATATTTCTTTGTTTGTTTCTGTATCTCTTCTTCCCATTATATGCCCATGCCATCTTTGTTGGATTTCTTCAATATCTTGTACAATATCATTTTCTACATTCATTATTTCTCTTATTGTATTATTTTTTATTTTATCTAATTTTGATTTTCTTGCCGATCTTCTTAAAAAGCCCATTTCCGTGACTAATAATATATATAATTCCAGTTGATAAACTTTGAAGGCTTTACGTAACATATTCCATCATCAGTAGTTAAAAACGTAAGAGTAACTGAAATTTTACTTTTTGTTGACTGAGATCTCATGAAAGTTACATATTTTATTATTCTAACATTTTAATATAATTATCCATCTTTACTTAATTGAATCGTACTTATCCAACAATGTTGCGAGAAAACAAAAAACATGGCGGCAAGTAGAGAAAATTTTAAATTACGGCTTTCACATATATTCCCACTCCTAATGGTCAAATTTCGCTGATTTTTGGAGCATTCCTTTCTCTCTAAATTCAAATATATGGATCGGATGTGAACTTGGAATAGCAATATCAATCAACTGAAGATTGGATGTTTGTATAAAGTAGTTCCACGGTGATGTAAGACGTAATTTTTCCATCTGTATTGCGCGGAGCAATAATTTGGTTCAATCTGCTGTTGACCGGTCTGTCAATAGGTCGTCGGACTGATTTTGAAATCAACATCCTCTGCCTCCTACACGAGGAGCGGTGGGCCAACCGTTGCATCACCCAAATAGTTTCATCTTACGTATCTCTTCCTGTAGAGACGCACAAGCTATTACAAGCAATTTGTTAGTGCGCAGATACTTAGGTATGCACTTGCCTCATTCCCATGGCCCTGCTCCTTCCGAGTCATTGTCAAACAACGACGTAAATTAGGGGACCCCTTCCTCACACAGACTAATGTACAATAAACTGATATTACATTTTAACATTTAAATATCTTGGAATCATTATAAATTATGGAACATACTAGAAATGAAAGGAATTCCTCAACACCTTATAACAGCCATTCAAAGTTTATATATAGAAACACATTTTAAAATAGACTGCGGAGATAAAAATAGTAAACAAGACATAGAAATAAACCAGGGAGTAAGACAAGTGTGTCCATTGTCATCAGTATTATTCAATTTATACTTGGACCATGTCGTAAATTAATGGCAAGAACAAATTAATATAAATAGTGTATTGACAACTCTGCTTCTTGCAGACAAACAAATAATAATGACAGCAACAGAAAATGCTTTACAACAATCCCTTTATACTTTGAATAATATCTCTCTAAAATACAATTTAAGAATATCTGCATCTAAAACAAAAATATTAACTCTGAAAGGAAAATGTGCAATAAGAACAAAAATAATGATAAACGATGTAATTATAAACCAAGTTCAGAATTTTAATTATTTGGGATGTCATTTAGGCAATGACAGAAATTTAGATAAACACACTAAAATACAATGATTCAATTATCTATGTGGCACAATTAAACGCACTTTATTGAATACGTAAGACTAGAAAAGAAACTATTTTGAAGTTTTACAAAGTATTGGTAGTTCCATCTCTTATCTATTCATATGAAACCTGGACATTAACAAAGGCAGATAGTAAACAAATAGAAGCTGCAGAAATGAAGATGTTGAGAGCAATAGCAGGATACCAAAGGACCGATAAAAAGAAAAACGAAGATATAAGAACAGAACTTAATATATTTAATCTCTGTGAAAGAATAAAGTATTATCAAATGCTTATCTTCAGCACGTATTACGAATGAATGAACAGCGCATACCAAGAAGAAATTATAATTATAAACCAAAAGGGAGAAGAATGTTGGGAAGACCATTGAAGTGATGGAAGGACCAATTCGACCTATAATGAGATCGGAACAGGCCATTGGGATTAATCCTTGTTGTTGATGATGATGGAATCATTATATGCCTTTAAATTTTTGGAGCAGGTGAATAATTTTACATATCGACGGTAGGCAATGAAAACCTCGTAACTCCATCAGTCATTGAAAACCACATAACTCCAGTAGGCAGCACAGAAATATGTGATGCATAACCTGTTGAGAACACGGACTTCAAATTTATTAATAACTTGTATTCTGTAGTAAAATATGTGGGAACTATTGCCGTATCAATTTTCATAATTATTTTAAAACAATTATTTGTTTCTCCTGTAAAATTTGCCAAAATGGAGTTACGAGGTTTTCATTGCCCACCATCGATATCTAGGATGCAATATCTCACATGAAAAACAAAAGGACGTAAATGCAAAAATATTAATTTTTAAAAGAATTTTCTCATTAATAAATTCTATATTCAAGCCACAGTTAGTCCACAAAACTTTCAAGAATAAAAGTGTATAAAAGACTGGCTCTTCCAACTTTTTTGTAGTAGCGAAGTATAGACATTGAAACAGAAGGATATATAGATACTTAGATCTGCTGAAATGAGATATCTTCAAAGGACTGCAGGATCATAAAAAATGAAGACATCTTAGGAGAATTTCACATGGAACCTTTAGAAAACAAAATTTCTGATTATAAGTCAAGGTGGATGCAGAATGTTCATCGAATGGAAGATCACAGAATACCCAATTAAACTATCAACCTGCAGGAAGAAGAAGACCTGGACGTCCACTCAAAAGAATTTAGGATGATGTTTCTATTGAGGCCGAAACAGGTCAACAAATGGCCTAAATTCTTGAATGGATGATGATGATGGAATCATTATAATTACTCCATGGCCCAACAGACCTAGAAAGCCCTTGGCCTACCACCCGGGTGCTAGCTTCACATCCACGTGTGTTAATCATGAAGTGGACGAATATCCAGTCAGTATATGGGAGGCATGTGGTCAGCACACTTGGGATCCCCAACCTTATAACTAGTTTTTTTTCAGCCTGAAGCTGATACTTATTGTAGCTACCAAAATTGTTCACGATGATGGGTGGGCATCGGTCTCATGACAAAATTACCATTATATGCCTAACTAAAGAGATAAATTATATGAAGAAAATTATATCAAAATATGAAATGATGATAACAATATGAAAATTTAACACAAAAATATGGTGAAGCTACTATTCTCTAAAAGAATTATGTATATTTATTTATATATTCAGACACTATATAATTTATAGGTGTACATGCCAGCATATAAATGAAACAAGCAGACATTATTTGTGGCTTAATAAATCAACACGTTCACTGTATTTCCATTTTAATTAGCTTTTCATTATGACCCAATAGAAAATATCACGTTGATGATTTGAAGCAATTTTAATAAATTAACAAAATTGGAAGACAATAAGTCCATTATTTTGAAAATGATCCACCGCTGTTGTCTCGGGATAGCATGGCTACCTCGTAAGTAGGAAGCTCGGGTTCGATCCCCGCGGGACAAGTTTCCTGGATGACGGTTTTTTAGGTGTTTTTCCTCGCCTGCAAGCCAAATGCCAGGAAACTTCAAGGATCAAACGGTCCCCGAATACCATCTGGCCCTCATAATCATATTCTTCTTGTATCTTGTAAGCCCATGTTTCCCTTAACAGAGATTTAGGCGCTCTCCCCCTACGGGGAGTTACACTTGTTTTCGTATAGATGTCATTTGAATGATCCGTGGTCAGCGTTCCGCTTCATACTGACATCTAGGAAACCAAGGTAGTACTAGGACGGGAAAATTAGGTAAATTTTGCTTACAGGCTTTTCATTCAGGCTTAAGGATCTTTTACGAGCCTGAAAATCTTCAGACTCGGAACCCACGGATTAAAGTCCCTCCCGGAGGACTTGCTCCTTGGATTTTTCCATCCTAAAAAATCCATCGACCCCGGCCGGGTTTGAACCTGCGACCCACAGGACCAGAAGCAAGGAGCATAACCACTAGTCCACCGCGGATTCGCCATGTTTATTATGAATGTGTGTGTATGTGTGTGTGTGAATGGTATGTTTAGTCATAATGTTGTGTTGTCTCGGAGGAGGCCCTGACGTTGCACTCATTCGGGGAGGCTCTCTGTGTCCTTTTTAAACATTTATTTGTTGATTTATTACGGCATATTCCATCACAATAGGTGCAATACTACATGCCTTATAACATAACACATTATATACATAGTTAATATATCTAGCATTAGTTATTGTTTAATCTTATATACTCTTGTTTATTGGTTATTATTTGTCTTTTGTTAATATTGTCTTGATAGAGTCTGTTTAGTGTCTAGAGGTTATCTAAATTAATTGATTTCATATACACTGTAAATTCACTTGTGTATTCGCTTGTTCATTATAAATCCACTTTCCATATTTACATAACATTTTCCTTTTGAAATTGTTTGTTTCACTTTGTACTTTAGAGCATTCAAATAATATATGGAAGAGTGTCTGATCTGCTACTCCACACGTACACATGGGGGAGTCCTTGATTTTAAATCTATAGAAATATGTGTTTAGCTTTCCGTGCCCGGTTAAAAATGTTGTTATATTTCCCGATATTGTCTCTGTGTCCTTGTGTGGACAAAAAAGTACGTGTGTGATCCATAGTTAAAACCGCCCTCCCTACAGGTCGTGCCACTATAAAGCCTGGTTGGCGCGTGACACCTATAAGGCGAGAGGTTAAACTACGTCAATGGAATGGAATTTTGAAAATGATATTTAATTACGAAATCCAACAGCATATACTAGAAACAAAACAAAGAAGTTGAAACATAGAGCATTCCGTGAAATAAAGTACAGACAAAATTTAGAGACGTGCTGCGGGTTACTCAAGAACAGACCATAAAAGGAATTCTGAGATTCTCAAAGAATTACAAACAGAATCAGTCATGGAATATGTACAAAAATACAGAAACAACTGGAAATCTCACGTAAGAAGAATGAGCAGAACAAGAATACCACGTCAAATCTTAAATTACCAGCCACCAGGCAAGAGATCTTTGGGCAGACCCTTCAAACGTTGGATTGAGATCGTAACAGACCACTAGGCCTATCACATGAAAGGAAGAAGAAGCAGAAGAAGAAGAAGACAAAATTTAGAGAAGGTATAGTTTGGTACGATTGCAATTTGCATAGTATAAAAATACTGCGTTTCGAGCAAATGTGCATGCAACATTGACATTAAATAGTTAATTCCTATCACAATTAGAAATTTCTCTGTTGTCTGGTAGCAGACTGTAACTCCTGTCTGTCAGATGAAAAAGTATGCTCCACGTCACATGATTTACGTGTATTGCGCTACATTTGTGAGCTTGATGTAATGTTGGTCTTTCCTTCAACAACTTTACTAAATTAAAAAAAGTGTGAACTTTTATTTCTATGTTTTGTGTGTTGAAATAGTAAGAAGAGTGACGGAATATTAAACCATGTCATTAATATAGCATTTTATGAACATTATTTCAAAATATTAATATTTTAGTTCCATTTGATTTCAAACTCCATAAAACGTAAATATTATTTGTTTCTGCTCTCTAATAGTTGAAAATATGACATTTCATTTCGCTGGTTTATGAAATATACCTGGGTCTATCTTTTGTTAATTAAATTGTATGTTGCGAGAAAAAAAAACATGACGGCCACTAGAGTGATTTTTAAATTTTGTCTTTCAGGTAAAATCATCACTTCTAATGATCAGATTTCGCTGATTTTTTTGTTAATGCCTTTCTCGTTTTATTTCATTGACATTTAGCCATACTGAATTTCGTTGCGAAAAATCGAAATCGAAAATTGCTGCTGCTAGATCGATTTTTAATTTTCGTTTCAGATTAATCCTTTCCTAATTATATTATTTTTCTGGTTAATGAACTCGACCTTACTATTCTTCATTTATTGATATATGTCAGTTTGGTTACGAAAAAAAAATTATAACAGTTAGAGCGTTAACACACACACATACACACATATACAACACTATATATATGATATGAAAAGAAAAAAGAATGCTTGAGTCGGGATTTGAACTCGAGTCTCTAAAGTCTGTACCTTTAGCGCTCTAACCAACTGAGCTACCCAAGAATTCCAAGACAAACATAGATGGCAGTTGAATGATATTTCCGCTACCTCTTGTGTGAATTGAGAATACTACATGTATAAGAAAATTGTATGTTTGTCTTGGAATTATTGGGTAGCTCAGTTGGTTAGAGCGCTAAAGATACAGACTTTAGAGACTCGAGTTCAAATCCCGACTCAAGCATTCTTTTTTCTTTTCATATCATATTTGCCTTCATTGCCAAATGTCAAAAATATATTTATAATATCTATATATATATATATATATATATATATATATATATATATATATATATTTCCTTCTGTGTAATTACACCAGTTTGCCTTACGGCAATTCTGACATTCCCCCCTGGTGCTGGCTGAATTGTAATATTTCTGAGGTTGGGGCGCGTGTTGGGTGCAGCTATCCCATGATAAGATGAGATAACGAAGCACCAACATAATTCTTAAATCTAAGATTAATCTAAATTCCAGACTATGGGTGACCACTGGAATAATTTAAGAAAATATCCTATGGTCTAAGCGGTAATCGAACTCGGGACCTCTTGAATTACATTCAGAAGGTCTGACCACAATATCACCAGGATAATCAATATATATATATATATATATATATATTATGGGGGCATGCAAGAGAACTGTTAAGGCAATACGCTATAAGCCGGAATGTCGCGAGTTCGATACCCGACGAGGTCAGGATTTTTAAACTCGCCTAAAACTTCCGGTGGCACCATGGCCCTGGGATCGGCTCTACTGATTAGAGTTAATCATATTAAAGGGGAACAATTCAATAAATGTCTTGAATATCCACCCTGAGTTCGTGATTGCTTTGATAATGTATTGGTGCAGCAGACGTGAACTATAATAGATAAACTGTCAGTTGACACTCCTAGTTCGTCCTAGACGACCGCTACTACAGCTAGGCAGACAGACATGTCGGGTCAAGGCACTCCTCTCGTCTGCACGACCTACCCTTACATTACCCCATACATTCATTATATATTCCCGAGAAGACTGGAGTTCGGTTATGTCGCCTATGAACATGGATAAAAATTAACTCTTAACCAAAACAAAATATATCTCTGATTCTAAAATCGTGTGGCAATATTAATGTTTTGTGTTAATTAAGGATATTTAAAGTATACAGTATTTTTAATGATTTTGGAAATTCCGTCTGGATTAAAGTTTAAATAATTGTATTTTACGATCACATATCTATAATGAGGTACAATTTTCTCATCTTCTTGTGAAAAAAATAAAAAAATGAAATATTATAATTAGAACCAGGCACTATATATCAAAATCTGTTCTAGCAGATTCATTGTTGTGCCTGTAATATTTTGAATGCAGGATATGTTTAAATTTATTTCAAAATTATATCCTTTTTTTATAAACTACTGGAGGAAAGATGTATTTGGGGGACTATTTTACGTAGTCTGCTGCAGAATATTCATCATATAATGAATGAAGTGCCTTACAAATACCATAACTCTATATTAAGTAGGTATTCAGAAAAGTGTACCAGACATTATTTACAATTAATTCACTTGGAATGGTTTAACAAAACTAAAAATACACTATTTTTTAAAGCTAAATGTACGCATTATTAAATCAGAAAATGTAATAGAATCAAGTAATCAGATTACAGATCGGCTATAATTTTTTGGTCTCGAGTTTATTTTATCTTTTCAGAACGACTCCCCTTAAAATTATATCAGTGCATTCCGAAGAATAGGCTATAGCTGTTGGGTTGTTCTCAAGATAAGTTCTTTAAAAACTTTTTACAAAATTTCGTCGCTCCTAATTACTAGACACCAACCAAAAATACATATGAAAAAATTTATATATATATATATATATATATATATATATATATATTATACTAGCTAATACCCGGCGTGCATTGCTACGCCTAAATAAATGAAACATTAAAGATTAATTTTATATGGTATACGCTGGAACGAACCAAATATGGTAGTTGCTAGTCACTTTTTAAATTCAGATTTCGGATAAACTTCCACTTATAATTGTTGGATTTTGCTCATTTTTGGATAATACCTACCTCGGTTTATTTTAATAGGATATACAGAGTTTCGTAGTGAAACATCCAAAAAGGTGACCGCTAGAGCGATTTTTTCAATCCTCACTTCAGGTTAATTCCTATAACTAATGGGTTTAGAGGGTCTAATTGTGAATCTAAACCATCGAGGGACCCAATGAGACACACACACAAAATGTCATCAAAATCGATCCAGTCGTTTAGGAGGAGTAGAGTGACAAACACACGTACAGAAGAATTATACTATATATAAAGATATGTGCATGTGTATGTTCTGTTAACGTTTTAGCGGACGCATTTTTTTCGCAACCAAATTCAGCATTGAACAATGTATTAACAAATGTAAGGCGATGTCGCTATGCAACAAAAAGGACAAATAGAAGTTAGGGTAAGTTATTTTGGTTAGCTTTTTAAGTTAAGTTTTCTGTGGATTATCATTTTAGTTTTTAGGACATTCCCGTAAGTTGTACCCATAATTCATAGCTATCTTCCAACGTTACGTATTGTTAATATGACGTTTAATTTCTCATTCATTTTATAAGTAATTTCAGTACTTCCTTCGGACAAAAAAAAAAAAACACACACACACACAATAATTAATAAGATATTTTTCGAATTACTTAGTCTGTCATTTGCACTATAATCCATGTTAAGATAAACATTTGCAGTAGACATACGTATGTATATATGTAAGTAATTTAAATGCAGACAGGAGAATTCCTCGACCTCTGGGATATGGGAGTAGAATCCAGAATTAGTTCATTCTATTTAAAGATTTTTCTAGCATTCACAGACATACATGTGAAATTTGTGTTAATATCATTGAAATTCTGTACGTGGTTCAATTATTTAGATCATATTTTAACGTCACACATTTATATGAACAACAATTAATTTGTCTATAGTAGTTATATACCTAAAAAATATTAAATTAAAATATATATATATATATATATATATATATATATATATATATAAACGACCGTTACACAGGGACTATGGAAACTAAGGGTTCCTCAGCTAGTCGATTTTATTGCCCGATTTAGCTGGTTTACGAAATAGACATTTATTTGCATAATTGAATCGGGAGGTTTATTGGGAGAAAGAAACGAAACATTTTCCAGTGACATTTTATATTTTAGTTTAACCTCAGTCTTAAAAGTCTGGTACTGATCATTACTTTTCTTATTTAAATTAATGATTCGAGATTCGTTACGAGAAAAATAACATGACGGCCTTTAGAGCGATTATTGAATTTAGGCTTTAATGAAAATCCCCATTTAATGGTCGAATTCAGCTGATTTTTGTAATATACCTTTCGTGTTTTATTCCAATAGCATATATCGAGTTTCATTACGAAAAAAAAACGAAAATGTACTGCTATACTGATTTTTAATTTTTTGCTTCAGGTTATGTCCAACTGCTAATGGTCCAATTTTACTGGTTAGCGAACATGACCTTATTTTTCTTAATTGATTACTATAAACCGAATTTAGTTCTGAAAACAAAACAAAAAAATTACGTTTAACTTGAAATGATAATTAAAAAATCTCTGTAACTGTCACAATACAACGTAAGTGCGAAAGCTTATTTTTTTCCCCTGGAAAATTCAAGAAAAATAAAGGCGTACAGAACCTACAAATGCTGTTGACTGGGGTATATTTTTCTATGCGTTGCTATACTTACGTACTTACTCACTGGCGCTATCGAATCCGTAGGTTCATGGTCGCGCGGACATAAGCTTTCCATACATTCCTATCCTGAGATAATGCTTTCCAATCATTCCCTGTATAATCTACTTCCCTCATATCATAGTTAATGTTATTCTCCTACCTCATTCTTGGTCTACCAACTGGGTATTTTCCCTCTGGGTTTCCTACAAGAAGCTTCCATGCACCTCTTTCATTCCCCATATGTGCCACATGTCCTGCCCATCGCAGTCTACGAGACTTAACTGTCCTTATTATATCTGGCTTCCTACAAAAATCATGTAGTTCATCGTTATGTAGTCTTCTCCATTCACCTGTCTATACATCTCTCTTTGGTCCAAAAATTTTCCTAAGAACTTTATTCTCAAATACTCATAATCTCCCTTCCTCCCTTAAAGTAAGACTCCATGTTTCGCATCCATATAACATGATGAGATGCAATTTATGCGCCGTACAGCAGGCTATACAAAGTGGGACCATAAAAGAAATGAGGAAATTATGAAAGAGTTGGATGTAGAGCCCATTCTCCACCATATACAAAACTACCAGAACAATGGGAAAGCCCACCTTCAACAAATGCCGTCTCATAGAATTCCAAAAGCCATTCTTCGTTACTGCTCCCAAGGCAAAAGATCGTTGGGACGTCCAAAAAAGCGCTGGATGGAAAATTCCTCTTTGAGACCGTAACAGGCTACACGGCCTAATACTTGCATGGATGATGATGATGATGATGATGATGATGTTAATATAACCCCTATATTGATTTAAAATAAATATACAATTTAAATTATGCACATGTTTTTAAAAGGAATTATTCATGATTTAATAACATAACGAGGTCTTTTTTTTGAGGAAGACGGATAAAAAAGAAGGTACTGTATTAATATTTATGACATTTCATTCCATAGTGCCAGTG
The DNA here is from genome assembly GCA_030220185.1 of Diploptera punctata. Lineage (NCBI taxonomy): Eukaryota > Metazoa > Arthropoda > Insecta > Blattodea > Blaberidae > Diploptera > Diploptera punctata. The sequence goes on from JASPKZ010003884.1 coordinate 1,191,199, forward strand.
AGTTAGTTAGTATAGACTGTTATTTGCACTATAATGTCCAAATTATGTAGGAAGAGAAAGAGTTGATAACATTTTGATGGGTTATGGGAATGGCCTTGGGATACGGAAAGTGTCATCAGTTTCGTGCCAGACACCAGACAAGCAGTCTGCCGGCACCCACTGGGATGCTACTTCATATCCAATTACCGTCTCACTGCCTCCGGCAATTCTATCTAATTATATTTTATCATACACAAACGTCAGCGAATTACAGTGATACCACCTTCTCAACTCTAAATTTACTTGTAGCTAATTCCCAGGGAATTAAGGTATTGAGGTTTTTCTCATGAAAACATTAAAAGAAAAAATAATTATCATGGGCCCTACTTAATAGGATAATGTGTATATATATATATATATATATATATATATAGAGAGAGAGAGAGAGAGAGAGAGAGAGAGAGAGAGAGAGAGAGAGAGATTTTTAATGTTTACACATCTTTTCGTGCCTAAAGTTTTATTTTCCTCCTCCACTCGTCTCTATCCATCCATTCCACTCCATGCCCTCCAGTCCTCTTGTTCTCATTCCAGTTCTTATTTCTTGCATCCACGAGTTTCGAGGTCTTCCTTTCCTTCTTCTTCCAGATGGACACCATTCCAATGTTTTTTTGGGTAACCAACCTTTCTTCTTGCATTCGTCATACATGCCCATACCAATTTAATTGCTTATATTTTATATAATCTACTATTGAATATCTATTATTCATTTTTTCTCGTATGACAGTATTTCTATTCTTTTCTTTTTTTTTCTTTTTATTTTTAATTTTGAACAACTTGCTGGTCTCCTTAAGAAATCCATTTCCATCGACATAAGTTTTTGTTCCAAGTTTTTGTTGAATTTCCAAACTTCAGCTCCATAAACAAGTTTATAACGTAATAACGTTTCTTCCTGTTCCCAAAGATTTTTAAGTTGTTATCTTATTTCTCCATTCTTTTCTTCTTCCCATTCCAATTCTTCCAGACCTACCTCCCTCATATATCTTCTTATATCATCCTCCATTTAAATCTAAGTTGACCTCTCTTTCCTTTCCCAGGTGGAATCCATTCCAAAGCTTTTCTGGGTAATTTTTTCTCTGGCATTATACGTACATGACCATACCATTCTAGTTGTCTGTATCTCACAAAATCTTATATTGAATTTTGGAGATTCATTTGTTGTCTGATGAATATATATATATATAAAGTACGTCACTCAAAAAACGCTTAAACTACGCGAAATCCTCAGCAAGTGGAATTTATGGTCCGACTTGCTCGTTTACGGAATGCATTATCTTTTTTTTTTCTTCTTCTTCTTCTTCTTCTTCGCTTCACGAGCTAGGCAAAAATTGCCCGTTTCGCCTCACAGTTGTTCTGTCCATCTTTTCAGTGGCCTTCCTATATTCCTTGAACCTCTTGGCTTGTAGTTGAATGATGCTCTAGGTAATCTTGTTACATTCATTCTTTCTACATGTGTAAACCATTTCTCTCTATATTCTTTGATTTTTTCTGTTCTTATATATTCATTCTTTATCCGAACCATTCTTGTGCAGCCTTTTGTTCTTCTAAGGAAGCTCATTTCTGTGCTTTGTATTTTACTTTGTAATTTTTTGTCATTACTCAAGTTTCGCTCCCATAAAGTAATGCAGAAACTGCCAATGTTTTATAAAACTTCAATCTTCCTTTTGATAATAATTAAATTATATGGTATACTGTTACATTGCGACAAAGCAAACATGGCGGCTGCTAAATCATTCTTTTTTAATTTCGGGTCACAGGTAAACCCCTACTTCTAATGGCCGAATTTTGCTATTTTTGGAAAATATCTTCCTTGTTTTAAATCAATAGCATATAGAGAGTTCCAATACGAGAAATAGAAAATTGCGACCGCTAGAGCGTTTTTCTTTAATTTTCGTTTCAGGTGAATTCCTTTTCCTAACGGTCCGATTTTGCTGTTAACGAACATTTTTAATTGATTGCTATATGCCGAATTTGGTTCAGAAAAAATGCATATGCATTCGTATTTAGCCTACATGTATATATACTTTTTCATGGTAATTTTCGGTGTCAACTAAGTATGATCGATGAAGATATGTAACAATTTCTCAAAAATATTTTTATGGGAATAATCTGTTAACGCTTGGGTTCATTCACTGTAAATGATCTTCCCGATTATTCTGAAAAGTTTGAATATCTTCTTTGATGTTTTTTACTCTAAGGGTCGGTTTCACCAACAGAGGTAACTGTATTACGCCAATTTAAGCTATGTATTATATATGGGGAAAACTGGCGTAATACAGTTACCTCTGTTGGTGAAACTGACCCTAAATGTTGCGCTTATATCTGAATTTTCTTTTTGTCTAGTAATAGTTCAACAGTAAAAATCTCTTTTGGGCTGCTTGTAGTCAGCATTTGTACTTAGAGTACAACATACAGTTTTCATTGCTGTGTTACAAAACCGTTGTTGCTGTTATATTATATAAAATGAATCTTGTAATTATTAAAATTTCCTCTTCAAAATTACGTTTAAAAACTCCATTAATTTTGTTATTTTTATTGTCTATGTTACTATTTATAACTGACTCAAACTAACTCTACAACACTCTCGATGAAGGAAGTTCACAGCCATGCGGATATAAGTTTCCAAACATCCCTATCCTGAGCAAATGTTTTTCAATCACTTCCTGTATAATTCTTTTCCCTCAAATCACGGTTAATATTATTCCCCCATTCAATACTTGATCTATCTACTGGGTGTTTTCTCTCTGTTTTTTCTACAAGAAGTTTCCATACCTTCTCTCATTCCCTATTCGTGCCACATGACCTGCCCATCTCAGTCCATGAGACTTAGCTGTTCATATTACATTTCATTTACCTTAAATATAACATAGCTCACTTTTATGTAGTCTTCTTCGTTCACTTGTCTGTTCGTCTCTCTTAAGTCGAAAAATTGTCCTAAGAATTGTATTCACAAATAATGGTAGGCTTTCCTCCTTTAAAGTAAGAGTCCATGATTCGGATTCGTATGATATAATTGAAAGAGGCATCGTTTTACATATTTTTAGTTTTATGTTTCAATAGAAAAGTTAAAATGACAAGTGTCCCTATAATGCAAAAGCATGCGTTTCAGACTTAAAACTATGTTTAAAGAATTTCTGTAGCTCGTTACTTTTTGTAATTATTGTTCCTAGACATTCCAATTCAGCCACTACTTCAAAATTTCTTTAATTTGTTATTAAATATGATGATGTTGATGAAGATTTTCGGGCTGTAGGCCATGGTCGTGAGGCTTGTAGTTCCCCGACGTTTCGCCAAAGACTGCGTCTGGCATCCTCAAGGGTTGTCTTCGTGAATACATTGTTATTAACTGTTCATTTCATTATATAAAGTATTATTTCATTATATAAGGTATTGCATTTAGTTTATTGATGTTTTATTTAATTAAATAAAAATAAAACTTAAAACTTTTATGTGATTTTCATATTTATTAAATATAAATTAGTTACAGCTGTTTCAGTACTTTGTACCTTCATCAGACATGATAACAAATTAATGAATTTTGTTATTATAGCACATAACAACTGTAACTATGGAACAATTTTTATAATCTCTATTATAAATTTAAAAGAGGCGATTCATTCAAATCTAGTTCGGAATTTAACAGCTTATTACCACTTTTCAATTTATTTATCTCTACAACTTCTAAAATGTCCAACTTCTTTCCTTTGTCACAAACATGTAAAATTTTAAAATTTGAATAAAAACTGTTTGATATTTAATTTTAGCCCCAGTTTCTTACTCTTATGCGATATAATTGTCTCTATTTAATATCAGAAATTAAATGAGCTAAATAAGCAAATTCGAACTTGCAGAAAACAAAAGAATTCTGTTCAGAGATGATGTATCGGTAGGTTATTGATTTTGAACTTCTAAACTGTAAGCAATCCGTGTGTACATCATATCAAATCACAAGTTGACCATGGCAATAATGTATTCTACAGTAGCTGCATTTTATCCTCTTCTTGTTAAAAAAGTATAAGAAGCAAAACCACAAGTATCACACAGCTGCGCTCTGACAGGAATTCGAACCCAAAACCACAGCAAAGTAAAACGCACTACATATCATATGCTTATTTTATCTTTTAATATTTCCTTATCCCCTCTCCCGATAGTCCTGCCACTACAAGACCGGGTGGCGTGTGGCATGTAAAAAGCACCTATAAGGTGAGAGGTTAAGCCAAGTTAATGGAATGAAATATTTCCTTATTAACTCGCAATAACAATAAATTCAATTAAAAATAAGTTCGTAAAACAGGATCTGCTTAAATTCAGCGAATTTCTTATCTAGTCGAGTTTATGGTATGATTTTTCTGGTTTACTGAATATATGAAGGGCTTAGTGCAATAACATGATAAGCCACATTGTTCTTTCTGAGATATAAGGATTTACATTTTTTTTAATTATAAATACTAATAGGGCAATATTGTTGTTAATACATAGTGTGTCTATGTTTTAACTCATCACTGGCACACTTACAAATGATGTTATGAACATTTACTTGCTATCATTGTAATAAATGACGTATCTTTACAGAATGTGATTTATCACGTTACTGCCCTAAGCCCTTCTTTTTATTGTAATACAATTCTATAGCACACAGTGCATTACGAAAAAAAAACTTAGCGGTTGTAGGAGCTATGGATTTCGAGTAAACCTCAAATTCTAATAGTCGGATTACGCTGAATTTTGGATAAACCTTTCTTATTTTATTCCAATGCCATATTCTGAATTTCGCTGCAAAAGTTGAAAATTGCGACCGTTAAAGCGATGTTCATATTTTCCTCTACTCTTAATTGTCCGATTTTGAAGGTTGGCGACCTCGACCTTACTTCTTTTAATTGATTGCTATATGCGGATTTCGGTTCCGAAAAATTAATCTGCCGGAGTCGTGCGAATATAACGTCATCTATTCGCATAGCACGGAACCTGCAGCACAGAAAAATGCAATGGAAGATATTATAACACGCAGAGAGAATGTTCATAAATATTTAATTTTATTTCTGAAACAAAATGATATAGACTACGGTGTATTGTATATCTAAAATATATCAAATAGAAAATTCGATTAATCAATATAATTATAACAGATTTAACTCACTATTCTTTACTTTTTACAGCCAAGATAAGGAGCATTCCAACAGGTAAGGCCGCAGTTTTGAAATTGTCGTATTTGAATGTTGTTATCGCCTGCATTTGTATTTTGTTTGTATTCAGAGACATGTTAATTCAGTACTTGCATGATCAATAACATTCTGTCCCTCTTAATTGTTTATACCTATTAATTATTTTATGCTGCCCTTTTGCCTGCATATACTGTTGTTACTTATCCTTTAGTAAAATTATACGTAAGTTCGTGTGATCATATATTTTGTTTTTTAATAACAAACTGTGGCTATACGTACAGTTTTCTAATCTCTGCATTTATAATAAAGTCAAAAAAAGTAATAAATATGACCCTGCTCTAATAATTAAAAAACTTCACCGTAGAAGCTCTTGGATAAAATTACCTAACAGTGAGCTACATGTTCTTTATGGGAAACCAGGTGTGAATGATACTGGAAAAAAAAAAAAAAAAAAAAAAAAAAAAACAAGATATGTAACTTTTCCACGAAACCTAGAAAAAGTACTTCTAATTATAGCCTACAACGTACCTACTTCTATACCTGTATGAACAAACTTTGAAGGTAATAAAATTCATGGCTACACTGTTTCTTTTACTGTTTCACATATCTAAAGATAGTCCTTTCCATGGAAAATCTAAAGATATCTCAAACCCTATTTCGTCAAAATAGTTACCTCGTTATTTTCGCTGAACCCTTTATGTAATAATAACAGTTAATTCTCGTAAATTTCGATGAGCAGGACATGTGGCACGAATGGAGAATGAAGTAGGAACATGGAAACCAGAGGAAACGTTTCAGTAGGTAGGCCAAGAATGAGATGGGAGAATAACATTCATCATGATTTGGGGAAGGTAAATTACTCAGGGAATGATTAAAGAGCATTAGCTCAGAATAGGGATGTATATTATCTCCAATTCCTTTCGATTCTCCATTCTAAGGGCGGACACAATATAAAATATTCCTACAGTTTGAGAAAGTATTACAAAAAGTTGATCTGATTACGGTTTATATAAGAAAAAAAAATACAACCTTACGAGGCACTTGGTGTAGTAGAGGGAAGGCTCCCAACTTTTCTAGACAGTCGGCACCATCAGCCAGGCTGTCAGCTTTGAGTAACGTTCAGCTTTACCTCTAGCGTATAAGTCTGGTACTCATTTTGGTTAGAGGCTTAGGACTATGGTGCCGCCAGAAGCTTTTGACCCGTTAAAAAATCCTGATCCCATGAAAATCGATCCTGCGACCTTCTGGATCATAGCTTATTGCCTTGAGGGGGAAGAGCATGGTTTGAAATGGTGAATATTTCATAATTCTATTTATTGGCGTAAAAGTAGGTCTATTACCTTCACATGTTAGGAAATAGTATAACCCCTGATGACCATATATCGCTCCTATATTTACTGGATGATCGTTAAAATCTGAGAACATATGTGGATGTAAGACCAGCAGCCAACCAATCCAATAAACTTCTACGCCTCTCGTATTTATTTATATTTCTTGAAAAAATTGAAGCCATAAAGTATTTTCGTTAATTTTTAATTTGTTGCTCCTCCTTTTTGTACGTGTTTCCCAAATGTGTGGAAACCCTAAAGTTACAATAAACAGGAAAAACTATCCATCTCATACTAACCTCTTCCCTTTACCAACTATAGTCTGTGGGTTACCCCTTATAGTGAGCGGCATATTCAATGCCAAGTTTTCCTTGTTCCTTTCAATGTTGCTCAATTGAGACATAGCGACACGTCACTATACAATTCCTCAAAAAATACTATTTAAGATTTAGTATTAGGGTGCCTGAGAAAATCCCACATTTTAGGTGATTAAGTTATTAACGTTTAATATCTGCAGTAGAGTCCCGCGCCGTACATGGGCGGTTCAAACCATGATGGCTTGATGTAGAGCTATGGAACTTTCCCCATGGGGAAAATATTATCATGGAATTTCGGCTAATATGGTGCCGGTATTTACCCAGAATCGTGAGGAATTTGGGTAGCTACAACAAGTAGCGGGTTCATATAGAGAAAATCAACTATAACGGCTGGGGAACCGATATGGTAACCACATGTCACCCTTACGCTAACTACATTATCGTTTAACATATTTTAATGAGGTCAGCAGCCGGATGGTAGCCAAAGGTTTTCTAGGCCTGTCGCGTCATGGCGGAAATAAGTATTACCGTAGTTAATTCAATAAAGTCAGTAATACTATATATACATAATACGTAGGTGTATGAATAATTTTTTCGCTATACAGTATAGAGAAAAGTTGATACGAATAATTTTTTTTCGCTGTAATAGCCTACAGCTAATAAATTAAAAGTATTCATTTTTACTTTCCTACCCATCCATAGTAATTCTGCCCGAAGGCAGGTTCTTCACTGCAATCATAACATTTTCATGTTATGCTTGCAGCTTTACTAGGGAATTGTAGGTGTGGTAGCTTCCCGTTGCTTTCCACACCGGTGAAGGATGATATGATTTCGGGGACCGTTTGGGCCTTAAAGTTTTCCTGACATTTGTCTCACAGGTGAGGAAAAACCTCGATAAAAACCTCACCCAAAAAAGTGCCCCGACCGGGGATCGAACCCGGGCCCGCTGCGTGACAAGGCAGCACGCTACCTCGAGACCACAGCGGTGGACTACTTTCCTTTAAACACTGATAAAGACATAGATATATAGGTAGTCAGATAGTGACCCAGAGAGGAAAAGGGTGGGAAGCAGAGACCTGTAAGCGCTGCAACAGCGTGCACGTTTTCTATTGGTTTACAGCTCATCGGCCATCAAATATCTCTTTCTGTATAATTTGAGTAAGTACAATGAACATATCAATCGGTATGCATGTCTTCATTGAATTGAATTGTGAAACCTGCACGACAGTAGAATTCGTTTATTGTACAGCATAACAGTACGTTTTGTTTGTTGTGTGTTTGTGTATGACAAATCCTTGTACTAATCAACTTATCATGTTAATATTCCTATTGTAATAAAACACAATAAAATACTATTATTTTAAAAACATTATCGTAAGTTTGAGGTGTCTAATGTTATGTAGTTTTTGTAATAAAAGTCTCTTTCTTCTTCTTCTTCTTCTTCTTTATCTATCTCTTTATATGTTCTTTTTACATTGGCAAATACTTTTTTGACCACACAAGGGCATGGAATGAGTGTACATGATCAACTCAATGACCAGGCTTCTTTCGAGACAACAAACATAAAAACAAAACACCATTCACACACGCATTCATATTAAACAAAGCGAATATGATGACGATTATGATGGCCAGATGCAGTTCACAGACAGTTTGGGGATTAAACATTCCTGACATTTGTTTTACAGGTGAGAAAAAAAAATCAATCAAATGCATTTACTTGTTTATAATTACTAGTTAGACTCATTCGAACATGTCTAAATAGCACAAGGAGTAGGATGCAGTTAGGCAAATAGTTTAAGATACTTTTGAAATTCACAGTAAGAACTTCTGCTAATCAATTTTGTACTAGAGCATCTAATGAAATTTGTGAAGGATAAAGAAGGCGTGTAAAAATGGTATTAATTAACCAGCTGTTGTCACATGTTGATTATGTAATATTACACTGAGCAACAAAAAAAATATTTTTTTTTGTCTCAGAAAGAAAAATATGTAATTCTTATAGTATTTTTTCTCCAGAATTCAAATATGATATCGGGTTTTCTCCATCACGCAAGGTTTCCGAGAGACAGGAATTTATAATTTCAAACACTTCAATATTTTCTACATTCGTACTACACAATATTCGGACTCACCTAGAAAGTAAGAAATGACGATTTTCTGCTATATTTCGCCTGCGGAGCATCCTTCTTGATGGTCCAACAATAATCGGCCAGCATATTAAGATTCCATTTTCCTTGATATATCTTTTCCATAGCTGAAACCATTTGATTTAGATCATTTGGTTTTATTTTACAATTGACAAATGGAGGAAAAAACGTTTATTAGAAAAATAATTACTTAAATCCATTAATTGAAATTGAAATAAAAAGAACTGTGGGTGATGGAGAAATTCCGAATACATATTTGAAAACAAGATAAAAAACTGCATTAAGTACAACTATTGGTACTCATGAGACAAAAATCATGTTGATCAGTGTTATTAGTCATTAGTGTGGAAATACTAAAGCGAACCCATATATTATATTAATGCCTCTAGGAAACTGGACTGGTCGTAAATATCAATAAAACTACATGTATTTTCTCAAGTACAGATATATTAAATAGGAATGGGCACTTAACAAATGAAGTAGGATAACGCAAATACCTAAATAACTAACTAACTAACTCACTGGCACGTCGAAATCATAGGTACATGGCGCGGACATAACCTCTCCATACATCCCTATCCTGAACTAATGTTTTCCTATAATCCCCTGTATAATATAAATTCCTCAAATCATGGTTAATGTTATTCTCCCTCCTCATTCTTGGCCTACCTACTGGGCGCCTTCTCTCTGATTTTCCTATAAGTAGTTTTTCCATCCCCCTCTTCCATTCCCCATTCGTACCACATGTCCTACCCATCGAAGTCTCGATACTTAATTATTACTATTATTATTATATCTGATTTCCCAAAAAGTGTGTTCTCCATTCGCCTGTTTGTTTATCTCTCTTTGGACCAAAATTTTTCCTAAGAACGTCATTCTCAAATCCTCGTAATACTCCTTTTTTTAAAATAAGAGTTAATATTTTGCATCCATACAATATAACTGAAAGAATAACAATTTTATATATTTTCAGTTAAACGTTTTCTGAGAGAAGTTGCGATGATAAGAATCCCTGTAATGCATAATAGCATGCATTTCCAAAATTGAGCCTATGTTTAATGCCTTTGTTCGCCTCATTCCTGTTTGTAAATCACTTTTCCTAGATATCTGAAATCAAATACCTAGGAACAATAATTATTTATTATTTATATAGAGAATTGTAATGTTTACACATCTTTCTGTGCCTAAAGTTTTATTTTTCTTCTCCACTCGTCTCTCTCCATCCAATCCATGTCCTCCAGTCCTCTTACTCTCATTCCAGTTCTTATTTCCTGCATCCACGAGTTTCGAGGTCTTCCTCTCCTCCTTCTTCCAGGTGGACACCATTCCAATGTTTTCCTGGGTAATCTACCTTCTTGCATTCGTCGTACGTGCCCATACCAATTTAAATGCTTATACCATATATAATCTACTATTGAATAACCAATATTCATTTTTTCTCTTATGACAGTATTTCGTATTTTGTCTAATTTTGAACATCTTGCTGCTCTCCTCAAGAAATCCATTTCCATCGACATAAGTTTTTGTTCCAAGTTTTTGTTGAATTTCCAAACTTCAGCTTCATATGTGACAGTACTTCTCACTATTGAATTAAATATTTGTAACTTATTTTTCCTGGTTATATGTCTGTTCCATAAAACTCCATTCATCATTGCTGTTATTGCTCTCTTTATTTATTCTGTTCTTAATATCACTTTCTTGTTTATCCTCTTTATCTAATTTCACTCCCAGATACTCAAATTCTTCACATCCTCTAATGTACCCCTTTCCATCTTCTAATATCAAATCTTAGGTTTCGGCTCCACATCCCATATAAAATGTTTTTTTCTAAATTTATTTTCAAACCCCAGTTATTCGTATTCGTCCAATAATTTTCTGAACATAAACTTCTTGTCTTCATATTCTTGAGCAATTACAGAGTGATTCAGAAATATGACTATATGTTTGATCGCATTTTGTGACGAAAATATTATTAGTAAAGGAAATATGATGTTATCATTGGAAAAGGGAATGCTTCAAATTACAGCAATAGAACAAAACAAAACTAATCACTGCTCTCATGTAGCTTGGCGGGTTGATTTTTGTGGGCTAACGTTGAACGCCTCCACAATTCTCTTTGTTGTTTCTGCATCCGTGCTAATGCGAGGCCTTCCAGGAGGTTTGATTTTCTGCATCCTTACAGTTTCCAGCGGTCATTTTCTCCACTTCCCCACAGTCGACGGCTGCAATGCTACGTTAAACTCACGTCTTTATCGTCTTGCGGCCTCACGATCATTAGCATACGTTATTGCCCGTGCAGCAATTGTAATTTGCTGTTGCATATTCAACGCCATTTTGACTAATGACGTAAGTTCTACACTGTTTTGTTTTATTCCATTGTTGTAATTTGAATAATTGTCTTTCCAACGGTAATTTCATATTTCCTGTAACGGTAATATTTTCATCACAAAACGCGATCAAACGTATAGTCATATTTATGATTCACCCGTATTATCTGGTCATCCGCAAATAACAGTGTATATATTGTATCTGTTGATCCATCTCCAATTGGTACTCCCATTCCTGAACATTTTTTCTCCAGTTTGACAGTGCTTTATGTATAAATATCTTAAATAATGTTGGTGATATTCTACAACCTTGACGAAGGCATTTTGTTACAAACAGAAATAAGAGGTAGAAAGAAATTCAATATAGACCAAACTCTGGAAATGCGTGCTACTATGTTGTACAGGGACTCTTTATTAGTAGAACCTTACTCCAATAATGTTTACCGGTAACCAAAAATATACAAAATAGTTATTCTTACATAATGCTTATATGGAGGCGAAACATGGTCTATTATTATAACAGAGGAGAAAATATTACAACTAATTGAGAATAAGTACTTAGAAAAATTATGGACCAATGAGACACAAACAGACATGTGAATGGAGAAAAATACATAACAGTGAGCTATATAATATTTATGAAAAACTGAATTAATAAGAACAGATAAGTCTCGTAGACTGTAATGTATAGGGTATGTGGTACGAATTGGAAAAGAAAGAAGGGCAATGAAACTTTTTGTAGGAAAACTAGAAGCAAAGCGCCCGGTAGAATGAGAGGGGAGAATAAAACTTAGCATGTTTTGAGGGAGGTGAATTATACAGGAAATTATTGGAAACATTACCACATGATAGGGTTGTATGGAGAGCTTATGTCAGAGCGGTTATGAACTTCCAGGTTCAAGTGTCAGTTATCACATTTCTCCAACTCCACTACTAATGCAATCTTGCGCTATTTTATATACTTTGTTTTAACCAAAATTTGTAGATTGTTAGTAACATTCCACATTAATTCGTCCTTTTTTGTTTTGCTGTTTTTCAATTGCGTTAAGTAGCCTTTTTTACTATATGTCTAGAAAATAAAAATAATATTGCTCTTATGGGAACGCTGTTGCCACTTGACGCCACAGACTGAGTGACAGAGATGGAAATATAATTATCTCCAAGTTTCGTTGAAAGAGATGGTTCAATGGCATTTCCTCCAGTCGCTGTTCCGGTAATTGAGTTCACTCCCGTAATTTTGTTAAATATGCATATGTGGGTGATAATTTATTATAGCTCAATAATGTTATTTTTTCTATAAATGGGACATTGGCCTTCTTGGAAAAATTGTCTCTTCTTCTTCTTAGGCTTTCCCCCACTTATAGGTTTGCTGTCTTCAGTTTCCATTTATTTCTATTATTCCAATCTCCTTCCAAATTCCTATTATCCACTATAGTTCTGGCATAGGTTTTCCATTTCCGTCTTCGTCTGCCACGTTTATTTTTTCCAGGCGGTGACCATTGGTATATATTGAAAGTTTATATTGGAAAAGTTGTAAATTAAACTATTTAATTAAATTATTTATTTCATATGAATTAACTAATAAATGAATATCGCATAAAATGACATGTTTACTACAAAAATTGCTCCATAAGAGCAATATTATTTTCTAGACGTGAAAAAACCTATAGAATCTGTGAAATATATTATTGGAAACGTACAGACACAAAATAATTTTGAAAGTATTTAACATATTGTTCAGACATTTAGAAGAATGCTTAAGAGAAACGTGAGACCATTTTGAAAACTGTTTTTTTTTCTTAATCAAGTTTTGATGGAGTTTGCAAAGCTCTGGACTTCTATATTCACGATGCTTGCATGTGATAGGTCAAATGGTTCCATAAATAACTTAATGGCAGCATTTATCTCTGTTACTCCTCAGCCGCCCACTCTAAGTCTTCTTTACACTATCCAAATAATCTACTTTATTTTTTATTAATAAAAGAATTTTTAAATTAATAAATATGAATGTTAAAAAACCCTTAATAAAAACTAAAAATATAATAAACCACATTAAAGCTCAAAGACTGCGCTGGTTTGGACATGTGAATAGAATGCAAGTAGATAAATCTATAAAAGAATCTACAAATAGAAACCAATATGCACCAGAACACCTGGACGCCCAAAAAACATATGGCAGGATGACATCATAAAAGATATAACAGAAATGAAAATAAAAAATTTGCCAGTCTGTTGTACAGAATAGATCTGAATGGAGAAAAATAGTTGAGAAAGCCAAAACTTCACTGAAGTTGTAGTCGCATACTAGAAGAAGAAAAAATATCCACTGTATAAGATTTCTACATTACATTGTTATACTGGCAAATGGACAAAAATAGCCCTATGTGCAAAAAAGTCTTAAACACGTAAATAAACGCTTTAACAGAATTCCAATTAAAAATGCCAAGAAAAAAATTGATTGTTCAGAAATAAGGATAGAACATTATGACTAATAAAACGATTGCTAATTTTAAACTGGAACAGGTAGAATAATTTTGTTACTAAGCCGCGGTGGTTTAATTGTTATGTTCCTTGTCTCTGGTCCCAAGAGTCGCGGGTTCAAACTCGAATGGCGTCGATGGATTTTGTAGGATGGAAAAATCCAAGGAACAAGTCCTCCGGGAGGGATTTTAAGCCATGGGTCCAGATTTTAAAGATTTTTCAGGCTCGTAAAACACCTCATTCTCAAAAAGGCATGTGAACGAAATTCAACAGACTTCCCTACCCCCAATTAATATCTTAATTACATATTGGATGTCTCACACCATCTGTAGGGAAATAAGCGTGTCTAAATTAGCTTGGCCAATAAATTCTTAACAAATGAGCGGCTAAGGCTAAATTCAAAGGGTCGTGAAACATAAGAGTAGGATATGAACCAGTGACAACCGATCAATAGTTGAAACTAATAAAAAAATTGTATTAGCTAAGAAAGCATTTAATGGGAAGAGAAGTTTATTTGCAAATAAAAGCTGAAGTGTATACAACAGGAAACAATTTATAAAATCTTATACTTTGAAGCTTCTGTTACATATCTGTGAATGGTAGGTCCTGACAAAAAAAAAATATTGACACTAATAAATGTGTTGTTATAGAGATGATTATCAAAAATAAAACAAAGCAACATGTAGTGAATGAAGTAGAAGAAGAGAGGTCATTCATCTTGATAATTAATGGTATAAAAACTTGCCTTTTGGTCACATACTCCATTACAATAACTTTCTTAAAACAAATTTTCAAGGCACAATTCTGGGAAAAAATTGAGGGAAATACGAAGAAAAACTGTTTTGAAAGCTGTAACACAAATTATAGGATGCCAGGTACATAAAAAAAAGGTTGGAAGAAAAGGATAGATGAAAAAAAAAAAGAGAAAAGAATGACTTTATTGACAAGGCATTGGCTTTACAAGCTGGCGATGATGATAATTTTTAATTTTTTACTCACTTTGAAAAAAAAAAGTCCATTCGACTAAAAAAAAAAATCCGCACTGCAATCTTACTGCTTCTATAACAATATAGTGACATTAAGGAATGAAAGCCAAATATTTCATGAAAAGAAAAATTAATATACAGGATGTAACAGGACATCGCCGACAAAATGATAGAGATGATAGGCCATGCAGAGAGGATCATTTTTGTGAAGGAACATACAGTCGCAAACATGTCGTTTATGAGTTATATGCAGATGAAGGTGTTCACCCGTAAGGGTAGGAATTGAATACAAACAATTGTACACGTATCATTTTATTGAAAATTGCATGCTTATTGAAAATTACATGTTTTCACAATAAGTGTTCAAATATACGTCAAAAAGAATCCTGCCATGCTTGACTGTGCTGGCCGATCGTTGCTGCGACGATATCAAACATGCAATGAGGCACAGGGTCGAGTGTTTGAAAACTTATTGTAAAGAACATACCTTTTTTCAATAAAATCATACGTGTACAATTGTTTGTATTCACCCTTACGGGTGAACACCTTCATCTGCACATAACTGATATATGACGTGTTTGCGACTGTATGTTCCTTCACAAAAAATGATCCTCTATGCATGGCTTATCATCCCTATCAGTTTGTCGGTGAGGTCTTTTTACACTCTGTATATACAATTTTGTCACGATCATTTTCGATGTCCGGTAAGTAGGATGAAGATTCGTAAAACTTTTTTCAAATATTGTTCATGAGTACTGTCTCAATAGCTTCATTGATTCAGAATTCGGTAAAATTTGCATTTTTAACGAAATCTTTCTCTGGTCTGAGTGGAAATCGAATCCAAGATTCTTGAACTTTAACCAAAAGCTGATCACAGAGATCATGAAGCTATCAAAATTATTCTTTATTATACTACACGACAATAAAAAAAAGTCACGTAGAAACTGTGTAAACTAAGCGAATTTCGTAGCAAATCGAATATGGGGTCTGATTTTATTAGTTTTACAGAATATATATTTATTTTGTTAATCCTTAAATTAATTAAATATTAACTTTCGTGCCAGTTATTTAAATGTGTTGAATCATAATGAAAACAAAGAGTGATTTTTAAATTAATGGTTTCACGTAAACCCACATTTCTAGTTATCGGGTTTCGCATATTTTCTAAAGAATATCTTTTTCAATTTATTTCAATCTTCTATACCGAGTTATGTTCTGAAAACTCGAAAATTGCGGCCGCTGGACCGACTTTTAAATGTTCGTCTCACTCTTAATGGCCCGATATTCCGGGTTATCGAACTCTACCTAATTTTTTTAATTGATTGCTATATCACGAGTTTTTTGTTCCGAAAAATTGTCGTCGGTAGAGCGGTATCAGACAAATACACACACACACACATAGGATTATATATATATGTATACGTGTGTGTGTGTGTTATAATTAAATTTTTGACATTGAGCAATGCAACTTAATATGACATAAGAAAAATAAATGCCTGAACGGGATTTGAACCCGCACCTCTGGGTTGGTACCCCAGTGAGTTATCCATTACACTACCAGGCAAATCCAATACAAACATCATCCATCTTTCTTATATATATATATATATATATATATATATATATATATATATATATATTCTCCATTATTACTAGATGTCGCGAACTCGATCTTCACTGCCATCTAGCACGCACTGCCATCTAATGGATAGCAGACTGGGGTACCAACCCAGAGGTCCGCGTTCAAATTCCGTTCAGGCATTTATTTTTCTTATCGTGTCATATTAAGCTTGCATTGCTCAATGTCAAAAATTTAATATAACATCGATAAAGCGTCACTGCTATAAAGTAAAAATATTCTCTTTAATTTGCTTACTTTTTATAGTCAGCTACTAGATGACAGTGAAGACCGAGTTCTCGCGACATCTAGTAATAATGGAGAATATATATATATATATATATATATATATATGAAAGATAGATGTTTGCATTGTATTTCCCTGGTGGGGCGATGAAAAGCACGCTGGGGTACCAACCAGAGGTACGGGTTTAAATCCCGTTCAGGCATTTATTTTTGTTAGCATGTCATATAATATATATATATATATATATATATGACATGATAAGAAAAATAAATGCCTGGACGGGATTTGAACCCGGACCTCTGAATTGATATTCCAGTGCGCTACCAATTACGCTACCAGGCAAACCTAGTACAAACATTTATTTTTCTTAAATATATATATATATATTTATTTATTTATATATCTATTTTATTACGAGAAGTAATTTTTACGAGAAGAGTTGTATATATATATATATATATATATAGTCCACAGCTGTGGTCTCGAGGTAGCGTGCTGCCTTGTCACGCAGCGGGCCCGGGTTCGATCCCCGGTCGGGGCAGTTTTTCTGGGTGAGGTTTTTATCGGGGTTTTTCCTCACCTGTAAGACAAATGTCAGGAAAACTTTAAGGCCCAAAAGGTCCCCGAAATCATATGGCCATCATCATCCTTATCATTACCATTATCATCATCATCATCCTTCACAGGTGTGGAAAGCAACGGGAAGCTACCACACCTACACAATTCCCTAGTAAAGCTGCAAGCATAGCATGAAAATGCTATGATTGCAGTGAAGGACCTGCCTTCGGGCAGAATTACTATGGATGGATATATATATATATATATATATATATATATATATATATATAACATACAAAAATTTAAGTCTATGTGTGTAGGCTATACTGTATATACATAGGCTTAGGTGTTTGTCATGATAATTTTGGTGTCTGCTAGATAGGATCGTTGAAGATATGTAAATTGTTTTCAAAAATATTTCCATGAGAGGTTGTTCAACCTTAATACATTGATACCTTCGGAATTCGCTAATACGAAAATATAATTAACACAAAAAGTCAGGTAATTAGAATCAGAGACAAGATTTTTTTTCTACTACTAGCTTCTTTCTACCTCTGTTCATAAACATCTCCACTTGTATACTGTATTATGTGTATATTATGTCTATGGAATTATCGATGTCGGACTTAGGAAAAGGAATTAAGTGATTGAATGGACTTAGCCTGAGGGAAGACCATTTATATTTTTTTGTAGTCGGCAGTCTGGTCGGATAATGACTATATCCGTGTGTCTCTGATGTCTGTCTGGCGAGCAAGGTCGAACTATTATTACGTTATAGGAGTGCTAGACAGACTCTAGTAGAGTATCGCTCTATCTCTGTCTGCCAATTAACTGCAGTCCAGACGCTCTTCCGTAATTCATTTTATACACATACTTCCGTTCAACCACATCAAGAGGGATAAACAAAAAACTATCAATTTAGCAAATTTCAAAACAATGAAGCTATTGGTTGAATGCATTTTTAAACATTTATATTAATAATGGCCTAATTATCGTTCTGTTTTTAGGGAAGTAAGTTAAATTTACAAGAGAGGCCCTGGTATCCATTGACAACTGCATGTAATAGCTCAAGTTACTTCCCTAGGGAAGAAAAGTAATTGAGTTAATGCGTAATGTAAAAATGTTACCTACTTAAAATTTTATTGAGTAATACAACACAATTTTATTGTATCACACTTATTTGTCAGTTTGATAATTTAAATTTATAGTGATTGAACAGTTGTTACAATTAGCCACAAAATTTGGTTGATTTTCATTAGTATTTTTCTTATTTATTTCAATATGTTTATCTACTCTATGTACTACAGTTTTTTTTTTTTTTTTTTTACTTTACACCAGGCGTTAAATTTTCTGTATACTATTTTTCGACTTTGCTGGCAATAGAAAAGGAATCGCTGCATTTGCTGCTTCCTCTACATCACAATTAATCATATCTGTAAATAATATGCAGTCTGAAACTGTTATTTAAATTATCTGCCACTAATTCAGACAACTATAAACAATTGTACTTGTTTTATCAATATTCCATTGCTATAAAACAATTGAACTCTTCAAACCAAGATATAAATTCACATGAGATATAAAAAATAAACATAAGTATTAATATAGGAGTGAACAAAATTATAAATATACAATTCGGGAAGTATAGTCTCGAGATTTTATGATAGACCTCGCTAAAGCCTGGGCTCAAATACGTCCTCGACTTCCCGTGTGTACATAATTATTAAACATCTTCAACGATCCTATGTCGAAAGCACCGAAAATTACCATAAAAATATATATTCCGGTTAATATATATATATATATATATATATACATCCATCCATCCATAGTAAT
Source organism: Diploptera punctata (assembly GCA_030220185.1). Classification (NCBI taxonomy): domain Eukaryota; kingdom Metazoa; phylum Arthropoda; class Insecta; order Blattodea; family Blaberidae; genus Diploptera; species Diploptera punctata. The sequence goes on from JASPKZ010003884.1 coordinate 1,210,245, forward strand.
ACTGCCCGAGGATAGGTCTTTCACTGCAATCACAGCATTTCCATTCTATGCTTTGCAGCTTTAATAGGGAATTATAGGTGTGGTAGCTTTCCGTTGCTTTCCACACCGGTGAAGGATGATGATAATAATTATAAGGATGGTGATGATGGTCGGATGATTTTCGGGGACCGTTCAGCCCTAAGCTTCCTGACATTTGTCTTATAGATGAGGAAAAACCCCGAATAAACCTCCCTCAGGAGCCTGTCCCGATCGGAAATCGAACCCGGGCCCGCTGCGTGACAAGCAGTACGCTATCTCGAGACCACAGCGGTGGACAATATATATGTATATATATATATATATATATATATATATATATATATATATATATATTTATTTATTTATTTATTTATTTCGGAACGGAACTAGATATTTGGCAATCATTTAAGAGAACAATAATAATGTTTTGTTTACAGTGCTAAAATTAACATTATTAATAAAATTCATGATAAAATTCCTTTGAGGCATTAGTCATAAAATTATAACTATAATATAAAATTGTTACGAGGTCCGTTTCCTCAACTTAGTAAACTGTTAATTCTCTGTAGGCCTTTCGGGACTAGTCCCATCATCAGCAGAAGGAGCAGAAGATAGGTCTTTATATGCTGACCTAGAATGATCTTACTCCTTCTGCTGATGATGGGACTAGTCCCGAAAAACCTACAGAGAATCAATAGTTTACGAAGTTGAGGACACGCACTTATTACATAACGATTTTATAATTTTATATTACATTTTTAATTTTGTACCAAAGTTATGTCAATATGACTTAATATTTCACTAAATATATTACAAAAAGTAGCTCACGCAGAATTTAACATTTTTTTAATCATTCCCTGTGTAATATTGTGTTCTTTTTCAACTGTTTTAACTTCAGAAACACATGCTATATTTCGCAGATCTTATTTGCTTTTAGTTTGCAAAACGTCCAGAAATTGCTATAAAAATGTTATATTTGGACTGTAAATCAATCAGTGCTGTCAATCAAGTGTCATCAAAGACGAATGGAGGATGAAAACAAGATTGTAACTTGTCAGTAGAATTAGAACATCAAGTCTAGGTTACTTCTTTGTCCTTTTACGAAAACAAAGGGTTATGAATAAACCAACAACGTGAAACTCCGCCGATAATCAGAGTACAGATAAAGAGAAAGAAAGAAAGAAAGAAAGAGAGAGAGAGAGAGAGAGAGAGAGAGAGAGAGAGAGAGAATGGGAAGAGTAGAAACTTCCTTAATTTTTTCTTAGAGAATTAGTAAATAAATATCTTCATGGATATAATAAGATTATTATTATTATTACTATTATTATTATTATTATTATTATTATTATTATTATTAGGCTATTATTATTATCATTACTGTGGAAAGCAACGGGAAGCTACCACACCTACAATTCCCTAGTAAAGCTGCAAGCATAGCATGAAAATGCTATGATTGCAGTGAAGGACATGCCTTCGGGCAGAATTACTGTAGATGGATTATCATTACTGTCAGTGTTATTAATTTTATCATTATCATTGTTGTTATAATTTTTATTATTAAATATACAAATAATTAATAACTTATGTGTTTTATGTAGTAAGAATATTTTTAATTCAACAAGTAAAACCGATCGAATGAAGAATGTAATAAATAAAAATTCAAAAATATTTTTACGAGAAGGGCCTCAGTAGTTACATTCCTTCGGAATTCGCTAATATATAATATAGCTGGTTGAGTGGAAGAGAAGGCCTTATGGCCTTAACTCTGCAAGCTAAAATAAACCATTATTATTACTATTATTATTATTATTATTATTATTATTATTATTATTATTATTATTATTATTATTATTATTATAATGAGGGAAATTTTGAGGAAGTGGCTGAATTCAAATATCTAGGAACAATAATCACAAATAGGAATGAGATGCACAAAGAAATTAAACATAGGCTCAATTCTGGAAATGCTTGCTATTATGCATTGCACAGACTCTTGATGTCCCAACTCCTTTCAAAAACGTTAAACTGAAAATATATAAAAATATTATTCTCCCAGTTACATTGTATGTGTGCGAAACATGGGCTCTTACTTTAAGGGAGGAAAGGAGATTACAAGTATTTGAGAATAAAGTACTTAGGAAAATTTTTGGACCAAAGAGAGATGAACAGAGAGGTGAATGGAGAAGACTACATAACAATGAACTACATGGTCTTTATAGGAAGCCAGATATAATAAGAACAGTGAAGTCTCGTAGACTGCGATGGGCAGGACCTTTTGCACGTATGGGGAATGAAAGATTTGCATGGAAGCTTCTTGTAGGAAAACCAGAGGGAAAACGCCCAGTTGGTAGACCAAGAATGAGGTGGGAGAATAACATTAACTATGATTTGAGGGATGTAGATTATATAAGGAATGATTGGAAATCATTAGCTCAAGATAGGGATGTATGGAGAGCTTATGTCCGCGCGGCCATGAAACTACGGGTTCGATAGTGCCAGTGAGTAAGTAAGTAATATTATTATATATCAAACCATAATTCAGAGCATTTTAACATATAGTGCTGAAGTCTGGCAAATTCCTACCAGGGAAATGAAAAGAATTTTAAGTACAGAAATGGATGTTTTAAGAAGATCAGCTGGAAAATCTAGAATGGATAGAATACGAAATAAAGAAATAAGGGAAATTATGGGTGTGCAAGAGGAGCCGGACATCCTAGACATTACAGAAAAGAAAATATTACAGTGGTATGGCCATGTCAAAAGAATGCCAGAGCAAACATTGGCTAAAATTGTTATGGAATGGGTCCCAATTGAAAGGAGGAAGAGAGGAAGACCGAAGAGAACTTGGATAGAAGGGGCACAAGCAGCTATGAATATCAGAGGATTGGAGGGAGATCAATGGATGGACAGAGAGGAATGGTGTTTGGTTTCCGGAAGACGGCGGCAGCTGCCATTATACCGGATGATGATGATGATGATTATTATTATTATTATTATTATTATTATTATTATTATTATTATTATTATTATTATTATTATTATTATATCTCCATTAAAAATGCAAAGAATGTAATTCCGTCATATAGGAGCTACATAAACTAACCAAAATACAAAATATTACATACATTCAATCTTGTATCTTGCATCTTGTAAGCCCATGTTTCCCTTAACAGAGATTTAGGCGCTCCAAATCACCAATTTAAAAAGTTATTTTTTTACTGACTTTCTGTAATACAAATTTATCACCAAGAAAATCCTATTTATTATTAGATTTTAATGGCGGACAGCTGCTAACAGCCTTCAACAGCGCTCCTGGCTTTTTCGATTTTTCGCAGGTGTAAACAACAGGTTGGGTCAGTGAAACAAATCTATAAGTTTTTTTTAAGTGTTGGTTAATAGTTTGGTGAAATTTATTTCGTGTTTTCAATAGTATATGATAATGGGTGGAAGAAGTAATAAATCGACTTGCTCAATTGAAGACACGGTAAAACGCGTCTTGTCCGACTCGCTCCAAGACAAGCAGTTGCTGCAGGTGTTGGCAACAATGATTAAGAACGAAGTTGTGGCGGAACTTCAAAAAACTATAGAAAACAACACTATAGTGATTGAAAACCTTAAAAAAACAATCGAAGATAAAGATAGTGTGATAAGAAATTTACAGACAAAAGTGGATGACTTGGAGCAATATCAGAGACGACAGTGTTTACGTGTTTTCGGGGTTGAAGAAGTGGCCGGGGAGGACACTGACATTAAGTCAATGGAAATAGCCCAGAAAATCGGTGTTGATCTCAATATTACTGACATTGACAGGAGCCATCGTGTTGGTGTACGAAGAGAAGATAGGCCGCGCCCTATTATTATAAAATTTACTAGTTACCGCAAAAGAAGAGAGATGTTCATAAATAAGAAACAACTCAAGGGATCGGGTATAACAATCCGAGAAGACTTGACAAGAATGCGCCACCAACTATTGAAAGACACTATTGATAAGTTTGGTGTACGCAATGTCTGGACATTGGACGGTGTTATATTCGCTAAGGTTGGTGAATCAAAGAAGCGTATCACCAGTGCTAGTGACCTGTGTTAATTTAAGCCTTTAGCGTATTATAGGGTATGTTCTTTTTTTTTATAACATATAATTTAAAAAACTATTTAATTATTCTATATCTTATTTTTAATATATATCAACTTTTTTTTTTCTTCAATAATTCTTAAATTAATAATTAAGCTATAGCAATTTCTCTAGGCTAATTAGGTTAACATTTACTTTATTTTCTTAGAATAGTCAAATTGATTTTATTATTACTAATATTTATTTTTCTCTGCTCCTAGTAGTGTGTTAATTCAGTTAAAATTTTCATTATTTGTAAAAGTTGGTACAATTGATCTTCCAAGTTTTAGTCAAATATTTGAAGTCCCTGGCCTGCTTTCAACACGACCACCCCCCAGGCAAATTCCTACCCTTTCTACAAATGACAATGCCAATGAATCCTCACATTCTTCTCACCCCACCACTGCCTACCTGCTAAAAGAATGTTTTTCTCCTCGTTCAACTACTCTTAAAATCGCCCATATTAATGCTCAAAGCATTCTGCCTCACATTCATGAAATTCGACATTTATTTTCCGAGATTTCTCTGCATGCGATCTTAATATCTGAGTCCTGGCTTAAACCTTCCCTTCACTCCTCACTTGTTGATATTGACGGGTACACCCTCTGTCGCAATGATAGACTAGGGAAAAGAGGTGGGGGAGTTGCGATGTATATCAAATCGAACTTAGAGCCCAAAGTCATTCTTCACTCCTCCCCTGATTACAATGCACGACCAGAATTCCTCTTCATTGAAATTTCAGCTAGTTTACAGAGATGTCTCCTGTGTGTGGTGTACAAACCTCCGAAAGTAGAGTATCTTAGTGACATAGAAACACCCTTATTAAGTTTACTCTGCCGCATTATCAGCATGTTATAGTAATGGGCGACTTTAACTCTAACTTACTTTCTTCCTCATCTTCATCATCAGAACTACTGGCATTATTTCACGCATGCAATATGTATGTCTTGCCTTTACAACCAACTCATCACACATCGACGACTGATACATTAATAGACATCATAGCCACGACAAATTCACAGAAAATTATAAACTACGGACAAATACCTGCCCCCGGCATATCAGCCCATGACGTCATATATATCGAATACTCTCTCCAGTGTCCTAGGACTCGTCCTAAATTATTAACGTATCGAAATTTAAAAAATATTAACCAGCAAGCTCTAATTGCAGACGCTATCGACATGCCGTGGCATGATATTTGGACCCTATTCACAATTGACGAAAAATTGCTTAAATTTAACAATATGATATTAGAACTTTACGACAAACATGCCCCCTTGAAGACTAGACGAATTACTAAATCCCCAGCTCCCTGGATGTCCCACGAAATTCGACTACTGATGGCTGAGAGGGATGCTGCTTTTCGAAAATATAGACGGGACAAAAGTGACGCTAACTTAAGACAATATAAGACATTAAGAAACAAAACGAATCAAAACATTAGGAACGCTAAGTTGCGGTATGCTCATAGTCTCATTGATCCAAACACAAATGCAAGTGATATGTGGAAACGTATTAGATCAATGGGCCTACGGCAGCCGACAACCAAAGGAGAGAGCATTAACATATCACTGGACGATCTAAACCAACATTTCACATCATATGCCACACTTAACATAACACTACGACCAAACAACAAACTATAGATGAGCTCCTATCCACACCTACTCCTTCCCGAGAAAAATTCTTCTTTTCCTATATAATGCCAATCGACGTTAAACTATCCCTGGACCGCATTAGAACTAAAACACAAGGTATAGACAATATAAGTATCGACTTTTTAAAGAAAATACTCCATGTCATACTCCCAACTGTAACCCATATATTCAATGCCTCAATTATGACCTCAACTTACCCCGAACTCTGGAAAAAAGCTATAGTCAGACCAATCCCTAAAATTAAATTACCTGTAAACACCAAACGACTTTAGACCAATCAGCATCCTCCCAGTCCTATCTAAGGCCTTGGAGCGCATTGTTCATGAACAATTAACTGATTACCTTAACACTCATAACATACTCGACCCATACCAATCAGGTTTTAGGACAGGCCATAGTACGGCAACCGCACTTCTTAAAGTTGCCGAAGATACGCGTGAAGCAATGGACAGTGGCCACATGACAATATTTACACTCTTGGACTTCAGCAAAGCTTTCGACACTGTTGACACTGACATATTAATAGCAAAATTACGCGCTCTGAATCTTTCGGACAATGCTGTTAACTGGCTTGGATCCTATCTTCATGGTCGCCAGCAATGTGTATCCAATGCAGAACTTTCCTCATCCTGGCTATCACTGAAGGGTGGCGTCCAACAAGGTTCAGTGTTAGGACCACTTCTGTTCTCTATCTATGTTAACGATATATCCACTAGACTTACCTATTGTCGATATCACCTATACGCTGACGATTTGCAAATTTACATTCACTCCCATCCTGACGATGTACATGACACACTAGACAAATTAAATAGTGACCTAGACTCAATTTCCCAATGGTCGAAGAAACATGGACTTAATCTAAATACTGACAAGACACAGTGCATAATTATAGGACATCGGCGAATCCAAAGCATTATAAATTACGAAAATATCCCTACCATTCTCCTAAATGACAAAAATATCCCCTACAGCTCAGTAGTAAAAAATCTGGGTATCTATATGGACCAACACCTAGACTGGAAAATCCAGGTGAATAATACCTGCAAGAAAGTGTTCTCAATTCTTCACTCCCTAAATAGTTTTAAAAACTTCCTTCCTACAAAATTAAAACAAATACTTGTACAGACTCTTATAATGCCACACTTCGACTACTGCGACATATTACTGACTAATCTTACAACTGATCTATCTGACAGACTACAGCGTGCTCATAATGCGTGCATTCGATTTATATTCAATCTCCGTCGTTATGACCACGTGTCTCCTTCATTTCAGGCCTTATCATGGCTACGCCTAAATGACAGAAGAACTTTACATTCACATACCTTACTATTCCAAATTCTGCACACATATTTACCAACTTATTTAACAACACGTTTTCAACATTTATCGGCTCATCACAATTTAGGAACAAGATCACAAGACTCTTCTTTTCTTTTGATACCACAACACAGGACCTGTCTGTACTCTGAATCTTACACAATATCTATGGCTAGAGCATGGAACTCACTTCCCAGTCATGTCAGGGACTGTCAATCGCTATCATTATTTAAATCCAAATTAACTGATATCTTAAGTTCGACACAATGAAAACATTAACTACATAACAACTATATAGAGCATTCTATTAATAATCATGTAGGAAGCTACTTACTTTATTTTATATCATTTTAATTTTATTATATTCTATGTTTTTGTTAGCATTAGCTAGTATTAGATCCATCATCATTGTATTTTGTTTAGTCTGTATTTTAATATCTTAAAATTGTAACATGTACGTAATTTTTGTATAATTTTACTATTCGCTGGTTGAGTGGAAGAGAAGGCCTTATGGCCTTAACTCTGCCAGCTAAAATAAATCATTATTATTATTATTATTATTATTATTATTATTATTTATTAAATACAAAATACAAAAAGAAAAAAATTCAACTGTTAGAGCGTTCAAAACGTTCCCACTAAACTTAAAAAATCAGGGTAATTTCTACTCTCAATGGTCAGATTCTGCTGAATGAAGACCTCGATATTACTTTTCTTATTAAAATAACACGAGTTTAGTTGAAAGAAAACAAACATGGCGTCCGCTAGACCTAGTTTTAAATTTGAGCTTTCAGTTAATTTTCACTTCTAGTGGGTGGATTCTCTGATTTTTTAGATTTTTTTTTTTTGCTTTATTTATATAGCATACTCTGCATTTTATTTTGAAAAATCTAAAATGGGGTCGCTAGAATATTTTTTGAAAATTTATCTTAAGTATAATCCACATTCCAAATGGCACGAATTTGTTGGCTAACAATCTCAATCTTACTTTTCTTAATAAATTGCTATATGTCGAGTTTGGTTCCGAAAAAGCAATAATTGCTACCTCTAGAGCGTTAAAACACACACACACACACACACATATGCATTTTTAGCATGTCTAAATTTCACTGCCAAATTGAAAGCAGAAGATGAAACTTAGATTTTCGAAAGGTTCCTACAAAGCTTCACAGCTGATTGTTGAGGACTATTTAACTCATGCCCCAAATGGGAGTCAATGACCAATCACGTTTCAATGATTTCTGTTTTACAGCAAATCACAGTCGTGTTTCACCAACTATTTATCAATGTTAAATTGACCATATTAAAGAAAGCTCATCCCTTTTAATATTCTGAACAGGTCTGACCATTATTTCTGCAGTGACTGATCCTATATGAAATACGGCTACCATATTGTATATAATAGTGCATGGATGTCAACACATAGCGCTTGCAGAAGTTAATATAAACATAATTGTACCAATTGATTATACCACCAAAAAAAAAAAGAAACCACTGTTTGCATTTTCTTAAATGTATTTTTTCTCAGGTAATAATGCAGAAAAATATAATTGTCATATTTACATCATACGACATCAGAAATGAATTAATATACAGTTTGTGTGTTTCATTTTTTCTCCACTAGAGAGAATTCTTACAATATTGCGTTCCTTTGGCAATAAATAGTATGATCTGGTTGCAGTGATAACAAAAGAAGCAGATGAAGCGTACCTATCGTTTCTCATTTGTTTTCAAACATCGCCGTTTACATTAAATATATAAATATTTTAAAATATCTATAGTTAAATAATGATTTGTGAGTAAACAGCTTAATTTTATTCGTTAAATAGTCCTAACAAATGCCACTCTTGATTTCCAAATTCTCTAGATAAATTCACTCCTCACTTCGTGAGTCGTGTATTTATCGATAATTTCGAAATCACTCGTGGCATTACTTATGACAATTGAGATCTCAGTTACTGTTGCTTATTTCTTAAAATTTTAATTTTTACCATTATCATTTCCGGTATCTACTAGATAGGGCTAATGAAGATTTGTAATAAAAATAAAATAATTTCATGAAGATAGCCTCAGTCGTTTAAAAAAGGGCACTATTTAGTTTTCCGAAGCGACTGGGTTAAAGATGAGAAAAACATAGCAGGGGGAAAAGAAGAGATATTTTTATCCTTGTAGCGGTAAACATTTGTGTTAAGTCTGTTGGATATTTTTAACAAGAATTTATTATTTTTCGTATAACACGTAGTTTAAACACGCCGCGACGTCCAGACATTACACAGATGTAATACGTGTTTGAAATTATCGCTAGTAGAATAAATAACCACAATATTCATATACTGACGACTTAAACAAAGATGTGCCCTCAACCAGGTCTATTTAGACATTTAACTAATTAAAGTACATCTATTCAGGTTCTACGAATATTTGTTACTACTGAAAAAATGGTAAAATATTATTCTACCAGTTATATTAATATTGAGTCTCGTAGACTGCGATGGGCAGGACATGTGGCACGAATGGGGAATGAAAGACGTGTATGCAAGCTTCTTGTAGGAAAACCAGAGGGAAAACGCCCAGTTGGTATACCAAGAATGAGGTAGGAGAATAACATTAACTGTGATTTGAGGGAAATATATTATACAGGGGTTAATTGGAAAACATTGGCTCAGGATAGGGATATATGGATAGCTTATGTCCGCCGCGCCCATGAAACTACGGTTCGATAGTGCCAGTGAGTTAGTTAGTTATATTATATGGATGCGAAATATGGACTCTTACTTTAAGGGAGGAAAGGAGATTACGAGTATTTGAGAATAAAGTTCTTGGTAAATTTTTTTGACTAAAGAGAGATGAACAGACAGGTGAATGGAGAAGACTACATAACAGTGAACTACGTGATCTTTATAGGAAACCAGATATAATAAGAACAGTCACGTCTCATAGACTGTGATGGCAGGACATGTGGCACGAATGGGGAATGAAATATGTGCATGGAAGCTTCTTGTAGGAAAACCAGAGGGAAAACGCCTAGTTGGTAGACCAAGAATGAGGTGGGAGGATAACATTAACTATGATTTGAGGGAAGTAGATTATAGAGGAGATGACTGGAAAACATTAGTTCAGGATAGGGATGTGTGGAGAGCTTAATATCGCTCGAACATGAACCTACGAGTTCAATAGACCTAGTGAGTTAGTTAGTTTATGTATTTATGAATTGCAAATACAGTAAATATTAAGGCAAGTGAATATATACATAAATAAGTAATTAAAAAAACGGACGTATGGAAGTGGCTGTCCTTGGACTACTTGCTGAGTATACGCCGTCCAGTCAATGAATGAAACTCACTAGTCTCTAATCGAATGAATGGGATTTTACCCCAGTCTCTCTCTAACATTAATCAGTTGGCTTGAGATAACATTTCTAACACAAAAAAGTCCGTCACGCAAGAACTGTGAAAACTAAGAGAATTCATGAGCAAAACGAATCTGATCCGATTTTGCTGGTTAACGAACTCGATCTTACATTTTTTTTTTGGAATGATTGAGATGCTAGTTGTTGTTTCATTGCCAAAAAACAAACATGGCGGCCGCGAGAGCGATTTTTAATTTTTGGTTTTAGATAAACTCCCACTTCTTATGGTTATATTTCATTGATATTTGGAGAATTTATTTCTCTTTTATTTCACACGTATTTACTGAGTTTCGTTATGAAAAATTGAACACTGTGCACATGACTTTTAAATTTTTGCTTAAGCTAACCACCGTTCCTAAAGGTCCAATTTTGTTGGTTAATAACTCGACTTCACCATTCTAATTTATTACTATATGACGGTTTCGGTACCGTGAAAAAAAAATGCGGCCGGTAAAGCTTTAACACACACGCCCACACACACACACACACACACACACACACACACACATATTATATATATTTATATATATATATATATATATATATATATATATACTTACACACAATAACATTAGAACTTAGTGACATGCCGAAGATGGAAAATGTTCTGAAAGGCCTGCATGGTTTTAACTAATCGACGAAGTTTTTTGAACAGAAATCCATTTTAAATGAGGACGACTGACATATCAAGTACGTACTTACTTTAATATTTTTAAAAATAAATCCACCCTTAAAAATGGAGGGTAAAAAAAGATAAAATGTTACACTGAGTAACAAAAAAAAACTTTTTTTTTGTCTCAGAAAGAAAAATATGTGATTCTGATAGTATTTTTTTCTCCTGAATTCAAATATGATATCGGGTTTTCTTCATCACGCAAGGTTTCCGAGAGACAGGAATTTATCATTTCAAACACTTCAATATTTTCTACATTCGTAACTACACAATATTCGAACATTCGGACTCACCTAGAAAGTAAGAAATTACGATTTTCTGATATATTTCGCCTGTGGAGCACCCCTCTTGAAGGTCCAACAATAATCGGCCAGCATATTAGGATTCCATTTGCCTTGATATCTCTTTTCCATAGCTGAAATCTCCTGAGTTAGTTCATTTGGTTTTATTTTACAATGGACAAACTGACGAAAAAACGTTTATTACACAATAAGTAATTAAATCCATTAATTGAAATTGAAATAAAAGAACTGTGGGTGATGGAGAAATTCCGAATACATATTTGAAAACACGATAAAAAAAACTGCATTAAGTACAACTATTGGTACTCACGAGACAAAAATCATGTTGACCAGTGTTATCACGAAAATAAGCCCCACACGGAGTGACGGAAGAAAAATTACCATAAACATTTTACTTTAAATCAATGTATTTTAAAACTTAAAATTTTAATACAGTAGGCCTATTATAGACAGAGACAAGCGGGAAGATCGCGGGTTAGCGAACTAATGGGATCAGGATTTTTAAACTGCCCTCAACCTCTTGGCAGCACCCGTGCCATTCGAGTCGACTCAGACTCTAACTGAAATGAGTACAATACGTATGTTCAGCGGGTAAAGGTGGTCATCACGCAGGGCTAATAACCCGGCTGACATCTCGTGCCGACAGCTATATTACATATTTGGCCTAATTACTTTATACTATGAATTTGTTTTTTAATGATTCCTCTAGATTCCTAATACCACAAGGTCCTCCTAGGATCTGTAGTGGGATAATTTTACTCTTTACGGAAGACAGAAATAAACTCCAATCTCAATTGGAATTTCGCAACGAAATCGGTACATGCCACTGAAAAAAAAGACAAATGAGGGAAATTTTGAGGAAGTGGCTGAATTCAAATACCTAGGAACAATAATCACAAATAGGAATGAGATGCACAAAGAAATTAAACATAGGCTCAATTCTGGAAATGCGTGCTATTATGCATTGCAGAGACTCTTGACTTCCCAACTCCTTTCAAAAAACGTTAAACTGAAAATATATCATCATCAACAAATTCGTTTTAGGCCATGTGGCCTGTACGGTAAACCTAGCGAAGATGGTCTTGATCTTTCCACCGATGTTTTGATCTTCCTTGGTCCCTATGTCCAGTTGGGGTAATTTGCAATGCCAATTTTGGAAGTCTATTTCTTGCCATTCTCCTCAGATGATTTTTCCATTCTTGTTATAAAACTATTATTCTACCGGTTAAATTATATGGGTGCGAAACATGGACTCTTACTTTAAGGGAGGAAATGAGATTACAAGTATTTGAGAATAAAGTACTTAGGAAAATTTTTGGACCAAAGATAGACGAACAGACAGGTGAATGGAGAACACTACATAACAATGAACTACATGGTCTTTATAGAATGCCAGATATAATAAGAACAGTTAAGTCTCGTAGACTGCGATGGGCAGGACATGTTGCACGTATGGGGAATAAAAGACTTGTATGGAAGCTTCTTGTAGGAAAGCCAGAGGGAAAACGCCCAGTTGGTAGACCAAGAATGAGGTGGGAGAATAACATTAACTATGATTTGAGGGAAGTAGATTATACAGGGAATGATTGGAAAACATTAACTCAGGATAGGGATGTATGGAGAGCTTATGTCCGCGCGGCCATGAACCTACCGGTTCGATAGTGCCAGTGAGTAAGTAAGTAATTCTTAAAAAATCAGCGCAAACCGACCATTACGAGTGGTAATTTAGCTATCCTTGTTTTCTCGCAACATAACTAGATAAATAGGACTTGATTAGTAAAATAAAGAAAATCCTATAAACCAGCGAAATTGAATCATGAATTCGATAAGAAGATAGTAATTCTCTTAATTTACTCGGATCCTGCATGACAGTCTAGCATGGGCTAGATCTGACGAGCCGCCACTGCTACAAACATTATTCAGTAGCCGAACATAACATTACATATCAGTGAAGAGACACCTATATGTATATGTATAATGCGTACGTTGAACTTACTTTTGTCTCCAGACATACCAAATAGATTGAGAAAAACATATTTTGAAAATTTTGAAGACACGCTTTCACGAGAAGATAAAAATCTATTAAATTAGTTTTGTCTGAAATATAATGGGAAACCAAATACAATAAGAACAGTTAAGTCTCGTAGACTGATATCGGCTGAAATCAAATACATAAGAAGTATAATTACAAGCAGGAATGAGGTGCAGAAAGAAATTAAATATGTTTGCAATCGTATGTTATTATGCATTATAAGAACCCTTGTCATTTCAACTTCTCTAAACAAATGTTAAACTAGAATTTTTTTTTTCAAATGCCCCAGGTTGTCTTTCGACATCCCTGGTATTCTCTCCTGGCATGGCGTATTTGTAACCCACGTGTGAGGTTGGGACGCCTGGAAGGCGGGATTACGTTGTCCCATGATATGATGGGTGATGATGATAGTGGTGCGCCAAGAGAGTCCCTAATCCTAAGCTTAATCTAAGATGAATATGAATGATGATGATTGCGATGGCCATAAGATTTCGGGGACCGTTTGGGCCCTAAAGTTTCTCTGACATTTGTCTTACAGGTGAGGAAAAACCCCGATAAAAACCTCACCCAGAAAAATTGTCCCGACCGGGGATCGAACCCGGACCTCCTGCGTGACAAGGCAGCACGCTACCTCGAGACCACATGGACTAAACTATAAATATAAAAATCTGCGATTTTTTCAGTTATATATTTGTTCAACATGGTCTCTTACTTTAATAGTGGAGGAAAATGAATATTTGATAATAAAATACTTAAGACAATTTTTGGGCCAAAAATAAACGAATGGTGAATGGAGAAAATTACATAACAGTGAGCTATATGATCGTTATAGTAAAAACTGGATGTAATAAATAAAAAAGTTAAGTATCGTATACTGCGATAGACAGGACATATGGCAATGAACCTTCAGGTTTAATAGTTGCATTATTATTATTATTATTATTATTATTATTATTATTATTATTATTATTATTATTATTATCATCATTATTATTATTGTTGTTATTATTATAATTATTATTATGATTATTACTATTATTATTTACTATATTTTATTTAAGAGCCCTCTTTAACAACCAAGGTCATTAGCTTCGCAATTCTAAACTGGTCCTTAAAGAGGCGACAAATTTTGATCAGAGCCCTTGGCTTTAGTTGCCTTCTGATGATGATTGTTCAGCCATAGTCTCTCCTTTGTCAGAAGTTAATAGAGCAAGTTCATTTTAGTTACCTTATTTGCCCAAAGATGTCATGAGTGGCATGCGGTCAACACACCAACTCAATGATACATCTAGCAGGAAACTAAGGTATTACTAGGATTACACAAAGTCAATAAAAACCCAAATAAATTTTAAAAAGTTAAAAGAGTCAACGCGTTTCAGTGGCGACGCTACCAAATCAAGACTAAATATTGTCAATATTAAACCTTGATAATGGTAGCATGGCTACTGAAACTAACTAACTCTCTGGCACTATCGAACCCGTAGGTTCATGACCGCGCGGACATAAGCTCTCCATATATCCCTATCCTGAGATAATGTTTTCCAATTATCCCCTGTATAATCTACTTCCCTCAAATCATAGTTAATGTTATTCTCCCACCTCATTCTTCGTCTACCAATGGGCGTTTTCCCTCTGGTTTTCCTACAAGAAGCTTCCATGCACGTCTTTCATTCCCCATTTGTGCCACATGTCCTGCCCATCGCAGTCTACGAGACTTAACTGTTCTTATTATATCTGGCTTCCTATAAAGACCATGTAGTTCACTGTTGTGTAGTTTTCTCCATTCGCCTGTCTTTTCATCTTTCTTTGGTCCAAAACATTTTCCTAAGAACTGTATTCTCAAATACTCGTAAACTCCTTTCCTCCCTTAAAGTAAGAATCCATGAATCGCATCCATATAATATGACTGGTAGAATAATAGTTTTATATAGGCCTATTTTCATTTTAACATTTTTTGAAAGGAGTTGGGACATCAAGAGTCTCTGCAATGCATAATAGCATGCATTTCCAGAATTGAGCCTATGTTTAATTTCTTTGTGCATCTTATTCCTATTTGTGATTATTGTTCCTAGATATATGAATTCAGCCACTTCCTCAAAATTTCCCTCATCTGTCACTAGCTGTCTATTTCCATTACATAATGTATGTCCATGCGTGACCATATATTTAGTTTTATTGACATTTATTTCCAGTCCCAATTTATTAGTGTCTTTCAATAGTGTGTGCGTGTTGGCCTTTAGTATATCCTCGCTATCGCCCAATAGTACTGCATCATTGGCATAAACTAACAGCTTACCAATACCATTGAGTTGTAAGCCTTCTTCATCTAAAGATTTGATGGCATGCTCTAGTACAAAATTAAATAGTAGAGGAAATAGTCGCTACTGAAACGCGTTGACTATTTTTTTAATTGGTGATTTGGGTTTTTATTGAATTTGTTGTAATACACGTTTATCACCAAGACGATCCTATTTATTAAATACTTTATTACTAGGATGTTTGAGATCGGTAAATTCTGGTTACAGGCCTCTTTGTTCAGGCTTAAGGATCTTTTACAAGCCTGAAAATCTTTAGACTCTTCGGCTTAAAGTCCCTCCCGTAGGACTTGCTCCTTGGATTTTTCCATCCTAAAAAAATCCATCGACCCCGGCCAGGTTTGAACCTGCGACCGTCGGAACCAGAGGCGAAAAGCATAACCACTAGTCCACGCGGCCGATAGTCTTCTGAAGGAACCCACAATTATGTAAATAGGACTACAGATGACTTGAATAGTTTGATCGAAACCTCTTTCAATGCCTTTCCTCTATCTTTGAAGTACTTAAAGCAAAACACGAAAAAGCCCGTCACGCAGGAATTGCGTAAACTACGTATTGTTGAACAAGTCGAATTTATGGACCGATTTTGCTGATTTTTGTTTCCCGTTTTAATTAAATAGTATCAACACTTTTAAAATGTATATTAAAGCACTGTTGAGGTTATGTAATAAGATGTTAAATATAAAATTGATACCTGGTAAGTCTGTCGTCCTCAACTAAATTATTAAACTTCATCAAGTAGTTCCAATAGTTGGTCTTCTTTAGTAGGCATGTCAATTAATTATCTTTTGTCCTCTCAAGCACGTTTTTCATTATAGTGTAACCCTCGTAAGGGGACCCTGAAACATCGGACTTCCTGCCATCTACAGCGAGCTATAATACTGTACTAAGAGAGCTGCAGCTGAAAAAAGGAATCCATTTGGACAGATTTCTACAACACCGATGCCATGATCTCAGAAGACTGGAAGAAGCCGAACTACGAACTACGACACCTAGTGACCCGGCTAGCAGTACACGGCTTCCATCACAGACTGTGCAAAACGAAACAGTTTCATGACCCGGGACCAGAATGCGTGTGCGAGCGATACGGCATGTTATGCGAGAGATACCATGTGCTAAAGTGCAAAAACAGAGGGCAATCTCTGACAGGATTCTGTGTGGACAGATAAACTAATATAGATTAACTAATCTTTGCACATTGTGCGCTATACATTATTATTAATAGTTGATCTCCTGCGAAGATGAAACATTGTTTTTGAAAGGCCTCCATAATGGAACTACTTGATGAAGTTTAATAATTTAGTTGAGGACGACTGACTTACCAGGTACCAATTTTATATTTAATATCTTATTAAATAGTATGTATCCAATTATGTTGCAATTACTCCAGTTAAGCGATTTTTCAATTTCGGCTTTCAGGTAAGCCCCACTCCTAGTTATCGGAATTCGCTTAATTTTTATAATGTTTTTCTTGATTTATTCCATTGGCATATACCGAGATTCGTTGGGGGAAAAAAATATCCGTGGCACATTGTATCTAGATGCAAATCCATGGACTAGTCTACAGGACGACAGGGTTAAATGCCATAGTACCAATGAGTTAGTTACATAATTCGGTAATCTTATTCTTAAAGCGTATCTCTTCAATCCAGTCTCATTTAGATTTCAAATTCATAGAATGTATATTTTGTTGTTTCAGAATCAGAGAACTTCGCCTGAACGCTATAAAGGAGGTAATACAGAACTATCGATCTGGAAGTGTTGGAAGTGATCCTAAACCAACAAAGCTGCCGATTGAAGTGTTCGAAAAGCTTGTAGGAAAATTAAACATATCCCATCCACCTCCATTAGATGCTTTATCCAATGAAGAGAAGAAGTTTTCACCCATCTTGTAAGTACAAACCTGATTATTAATTAGTCGTTTGAATAGGTGACGGTTTGAGAGGGATAAAAAAATAGCTCGTAATAAAAAATATCTGTTATCATTATCTGAGAGTGTTTGTGCTAATTAAGGATACACTTAGCTTCATATATGTATATATACACTACTTGAAAATATTATTATATGCTGATGACCAGGTAATAATAGCAAATACGGAAGACGAACTTCAAAGGAATATTATTAAATTACATAATATATGTGAACAATATAATCTCAAAATATCCATAGAAAAAACTAAGGTAATGGCATTCCAAGGGAAAAATCAAATCAGATCCAAAATAGTAATAGGAAACAAAATCATAGAACAGGTGAACCATCTCAATTATCTAGGATGTGACATTTAATTTAATTATAATAATGATACAACTAATAAAATAGCAAAATTCCAGGGAATATGTGGTACGATAAAACGATCACTAAATAATAAAATAACAAGAGAGACCCAATTGAAATTTTATAAAACATTGGCAGTACCGGTACTGCTCTGTGGTTCAGAAGCCTGGATACATAAAAAACAAGATCTAAGTAGGATAACGCGGCAGAAATGAAATTTTTGAGATCTGTTAAAGGGTGCACTAAGGAAGACAGAATCAAGAACACAGAAATAAGACAGGAACTTGAAATATTTGCAATAACTGATAAAGTAGATACATATAGACAAAAATGGAAGCAACACATAGACAGAATGAATGAAGATAGATATTCAAAACAAATAAAATACAAACCCAAAGGCACCCGAGATGTGGGCAGACCTAGAAAGAGATGGGCTGAAGTCGGAACCGGTCAACAGACCTAATCCATGAATGCAGATGATGATGATATATATATATATATATATAATTTCCGAGATTCTGTAAAACACTTCACAAACGTGCGTTGTACATTATTTTTTGCACGATGGGATTTTAAAAATAATAATAGAATAATAACATATTTGTTGGAAATATTTGCGTTCATTATAAACAACATTAACAGTTTGATCAATGTTTATACGGAAAATTCCGAAAATAATTTAGTTGAGACTACAGCAGACCGTGACACCAATCAGGTATAAATGGCGGCAAGTACTAATTTATTGTTTTATATTGTTTTAAATAAAGTTCTGTTCGTTTAAAATGCAGTGATTTGTTTTGTATAATGTATATTAACACCATTTTTTGCATATATTCTTGTATATACATTGTACGTAGTATACATAAAGTGCAGTGGTTTTACTTCCCGCACTAAGTAGCTAATTTGTAATATTACAATATAGTTATTTAGTTATTTATAGGTTGGTAACCCCGAAATTTATTAAATCGAAATTTCAATCATGGTCGCCATTGCTGTAAGTACGATAGAACTCACTACCGTGAGAAAAATATAAAATCGTCACGAAGGTAATGTGATTGGGAAAATTAAGTTATCAGAAAGAAAACAAAAATGTCTTACCTGGTATAAATTTGGATACAAGATGTGGGCATATATAAATATACAGGTTGCGACATAAGTTAGTTAACCACTGCACATGGTTGGCATGGTCAGAAACTCGATATTCTGTGGAAAAGGACATTTATTTAGAAGCACTGGCAACACTGGCTTATTCTGTAACAAATGACTAGTTGTTTTCAAGCGCCCATTGTTAACAAGAACATATATATATATAGCGCGTGTGGGGAATGAAAGACGTGCATGGAAACTTCTTGTAGGAAAGCCAGAAGGAAAACGCCCAGTTGGTAGACCAAGAATGAGGTGGGAGAACAACATTAACTATGATTTGAGGGGAGTAGATTATACAGGGAATGATTGGAAAGCATTGGCTGAGGATAGGGATGTATGGAAAGCTTATGTCCGCGCGGCCATGAACCTACGGGTTCGATAGTGCCAGTGAGTAAGTAAGTATATATATATAACTGTATTACGTAAAATGTCGGTTACCTGACTTATGCTGCACCCTGTATTAGGGGAATTTGTCTCTTGTCAGTGTTCGGAAAAATATATTGTAAAGTACTTTACGAACGAATAAGACAATGGGCTAAAGAGAACAATAGGCTCTCAAAATATCAGGCAGGTTTTAGAGAAGGGTACTCCACGGTGGCCAACGTATTTGTTCTGAGAACATTAATTGATGACAATCTGAAAATGAAGGGGGGTAAATTATTTTGTGCATTCATTGATTTTAAGATGGCATTTGATACCGAAGCGCACTTTGGGAAAAATTAAATCGGAAAGGATTGTCTCATAAAATGATACATGCTTTAATGTCAATTTATAAATATGTTAAATTTTGTATAAAAGTAGACCAAGGGCACATTACAGAGAGCAGTGAAGCCAATCGGGGAGTGAGACAAGGTTGCATTTTATCACCAATGCTATTTAATCTATTCGTTGATGATATTGTAGACGTAATGCTAGAAGGAGAAATTGAGGCTCCGGAGATAGGAAATGTTAGAATCCAAGTCCTGTCGTATGCAGATGATTTAATTATCTGTTCCAAGACAATCAAGGGATTGCAAAGAGGTCTTGACCTACTGGAAATATACTGTAGGAATTGGGGATTGACTGTAAATGTTAGTAAGACAAAAACAATGACCTTTAAAAATGGGACGGTTTATGGTAGAGCAGAGGAATGGAAATACAGAGATCAAGTACTTCAAAACGTGAAACATTTTGAATATCTTGGTACGACGTTGAAAATGAACGGAAAGTGGAAAAAACATATTGATATAGCATTATTTAAAGGGAGGGGACAACTTAACAGTGTACTCGGTATTCTGGGTCGAGTGTCTGATATTCCAGTCAGCACATTAGAAAAAATGTATGCAGCGATGGTCAGGCCAGTAATGCACTATGGTAGTGAGATTTGGGGTTTCCAAAGAACGGAAATACTAAATAAGGTATATACGCATTTCTAAAGTATATTACAGGACTTAGTAAGGCCGTTTCTAACTGTGGAATTTTATATGATTCGGGTCATTCCAGGACGACATTAACTGTAAAATTCGTGTACTCAAATACTGGTTGCGAGTAATCCAAGGTGAACAAACAATGCTTAGAGCAATTTGTTACGACCACCAAATTAAAAACATAGATGTTAAATTTTGGGCAGACGAGGTTAGGAGAGAACTCCAAAAGATTGGGATGGGCTGGATATGGGAAAAAGGGACTGAAAATCGCAAGAACGTGTGGAGAAAAATAAGGAGAAGTACTTAGATATAAACCAACAAGATACTTTCGCCGAATGTACAGGAAAACGCTCACTGTGTTTACAAAGAGACCTAAAACACGTCTGGGGAAAAGAATCGTATATACTCAACCTAGGATTTAAGGAGAGATCAGGGCTTGCTTGGTTTAGGCTAGGGGCATGGAAATTTCTAAAAATTTAGCGACGATCACGATATGCGAATATGTCCAATGTGCGGGAACTTTGAAGATGAGATACATATATTAGGAAAATGTAATGATTTAGAATATTAGAGACGTCAGTTATTACCGGAAAGATTTCTAAATTCAAATCGGGAAAGATTGGCATGCTACGAGTTATTGGTAAATCCAGAAAATTGGATAAACCTCGGTAAATTTCTGGACAAAACGCGAAAAATAAGGACAACACTCATTCATGAATAAATATATGTTATCAAAATGCAATACCATTAATTATTAACAATTATATATAAATTAATTAGTGTATAATGCTATTGTGTTATTATCTAATTGTAATATTAATGTGTTTTCTTTATGTAATTGTAATGTTAATGTTTTTCTAGTTTATAATGCTATTGTGTTATTATTTAATTGTAATATTATTATTGTTTTCTTTATGTAATTGTAATGTTATTGCTGTTTTTGTTGTTTATTTTTCTTTACACTAGTACCAATTATTACTTTATTGTAACGGACTGTCAACAGCACGTACGGCTTACTGCCCGTGCGACCCATATTTGTAAATAATATTGTAAATATCTTACTTTTTGTCTAATAAAGTCCTACTACTACTATAAACAAGAAGTATAAGCAAAGTTTGGATTAAACCATAAATAATTCATAAAAACTCATCCTACTGTTTCACTTGGTAGACTTCAATGAGCAGAATTTGTGGTATGAATGGGAAATGAAAGAAGCATTATGGAAATTTACTATAGGAAATCAAAAGAAAGCGGTCAATAGGTGTATCGAAATGACGTGGGGGAGAAAAACCAAAAGAAAGCGATCGGGTAGGTGAATTGGAATGAGATAGAAGAATAACAATTAACCAATATTTGAGGAAGGTGAATTATGCAGGAAATTATTAACTTAAAAAACAGTCCAATCAACAAAACAGTTGTTTTAACTGTTTTTTAACTTAATAATGTTTATCATAAGTAATGCCACGAGTGATTTCCAATTTATCTAGAGAATTTGGAAATCAAGAGTGGCATTTGTTAGGACTATTTAACAAATAAAATTAAGCTCTTTACTAAAAAATAATTATTTGAATATAATTACCGGTGTTTTAAAATATTGATATAGTTAATGTAAACAACGATGTTTGAAAACAAATTAGAAATGTGTGGTTATGTATATTCACTGCAACTCGATCATATTATTTATTGCCAAATAGGATCGCAATATTGTAAGAATGCACTCTAGTGGAGAAATAATGAAACACATCAAACTATTATAATCAACATTATAGGTTAATCATTTATATTTTGAATAAACAACTCAATAAAATCACTGAATCTATTCATTATTTGCTATATTCAATGTATTTGTTGGAGAAAAATAATGGTCTAACCTGTTCAGAATATTGAAAAAGGAGGAGCTTTCTTTATCACAAAAGCAGGAGCTGATAAAGAGAAATCGATAAAGAGCGAGGTGAAACACGACTGTCATTGGTGTAAAACAGAATTCATTGAAACGTGATTGGTCATTGACTACCATTTGCGACATGAGTTAAATAGTCACATAAAAGGAATTCTGAGATTCTCAAAGAATTACAAACAGAATCAGTCATGGAATATGTAGAAAAATACAGAAACAACTGGAAATCTCACACAAGAAGAATGAGCAGAACAAGAACACCACGTCAAATGTTAAATTACCAGCCACCAGGCAATAGATCTTTGGACAGACCCTTCAAACGTTGGATTGGGACGGTAACAGACCACTAGGTCTATCACATGAAAGGAAGAAGAAGAAGAAAAAGAAAAAAGAAGATGCTTATCACCAAAAGGTCCATTATTTTAATGTTTTATATAGGAAATTATTGGAAAATATTATCTCAGAATAGGGATATATGGATTTCGATGGATTTTTAGGGTAAAAAATCCAAGGGACAAGTCCTCCGGGAGGGACTTCAAGCCGATTAAGCTGTGAGACCGAGTCTGAAGATTTTCAGGCTCGTAAATGAACTGTAAGCCTGAATAAAAAGGTCTTTGTGCAAAATTCAAGCGACCTTCATCCAACCAAGTAATACCTTAGTTGCCTACTAGATGTCTCATTGAGGCGATATGCTAACCACATTGACATCTGTAGGAAAATTAGCTTGTTAAGAACCTCCGCTAGAGAGCATCCATCTGCACGTAGGACGTATGAAGTATATACATACTCGTACATACATACAACGCCTTGTGCTTGACATATTGTCCTTGTCTATGTTTTTATTGATCATAAATCAGAAAAAAAAGTTTTTTTTCTGCCGAACCAATTGAGAGGGGACAGGTCAGTATATTTAGTAAAACTTGGTGTAGATTCTGGAAAGCCAAAACCATGCTGCATTTTATTTATTTATTTATTTATTTATTTTTTGTGGTACCTGGGCCACTTGTTGGCTATGTCACTGCTTGTTGCATATGATTCAGAAGGACTTTTTTTTTTAAGGATGTATTAATAATAAAGTGTTTGGTTACATTTTAGGCGGTCTTCCGAACAACACTGATGTTGAAATGTGGGCAGACAGTAATTCATTGAATTTGTTGTTCAATCTCACTTATCCGGCTCCGCAAAATACAACGGTCACTATTATAGCTGCAACTTTACGTCTATACAAGTTTGCCCAGGTAAGATGCTACACTTAAATGATAGACTGTAAGAGTTATTTGAATTACAAGGATTGAAAATGAAGTTCTAGGGACGATTTGAGATGTTTAGAGGAATTTCGAAATGAAATCGTAAAACATTTTAAATTCTTACAATTACATAATTTTATCTCATATTATGTCGACTTAGTTCTTAGGAACATTTTTTGGACCAAAGAGAGCTGAATAGACAGGTGAATGGAAAAGACTACATAACAATGAACTACATGGTCTTTATAGGAAGCCAGATATAATAAGAACAGTGAAGTCTCGTATGATATGCATGACATGTGGCACGAATGGGGAATGAAAGACGTGCATGGAAGCTTCTTGTAGGAAAACCATAGGGTGAACGCCCAGTTTTTAAACCAAGAATGAGGTGTGAGAATAACATTAATCATGATTTCAGGGAAGTAGATTATATAGGTGATGATTGGAAAACATTAGCTCAGGATAGGGATGTATAGAGTGCTTAAGTCCGCTCAGCCATGAACCTCCGGATTCGATAGTGCCAGTGAGTTGGTTAGTTAGTTATTATGTATACTTGTATTACTTCATGTAAATAAATATTAACATATACTATATATAATCAGCGACGGCGGTATAGGAGTTAAGTTCCTTCCATCCGGTCCCGAGGATCGTGATTTTAAACCCAACCAGGGCGATGAATATTTTTTAGGATTGAAAAATCAAAGGGACAAGTTCTTCGAGATGGAATTTAATTCGCGGATCCAGAGTCTAAGGATTTTTAGACTCGTAAAAGAACCTCAAGGCTAAATTAAAATATATGAGCAAAATTTAATCGATATTTTCCATCCAAACAATACCTTAGTTGCCTTTTTTGGGACGATGAGCTATTTTTTACTCGTTGACATCTGTAGGAAAACAATCATAACTAAGTAATGGTTTAAATAACTCCCAAAAGGAGTAACTGTTTTTATATCAGTTATACCTATTTAAGAGTCCACGACTGTGGTCTCGAGGTAGTGTGCTGCCTTGTTCGATCCCCAGTCGGGACAGTTTTTTCTGGCTGAGGTTTTTATCGGGTTTTTTTTCTCACCTGTAAGACAAGTGCCAGGAAAACTTTAAGGCCCAAACGGTCCCCGAAATCATATGGCCATCGCAATCATCATCATTTATATTCATCTTAGATTAAGCTTAGGATTAGGGACTCTCCTGGCGCACCACTATCATCATCACCACCCATCATATCATCGGGGCAACGTAACCCCGCCTTCCAGGCGCTCCAATCTCAGAAGTGGGTTACAAGTACGCCATGCCAGGAGAGAACACCAGGAATGTCGAAAGACAACCTGGGGAATTTGCAAAAAAACCTATTTAAGAACTAACTATATCTATTTAAGTCATATTTGTTTAAGAACTGGTAAAAATGAATCCCTCTATCCTCAAATGAATTTGCTCGTATGAGGTTATTAGGGCTATTTCAAAATAAAATACAAATAAAAGTAATATATCCAAAATATGAACAAAAATTAACAATTGCATTAACTTACAAATATGAATGTGTAGTCAGCCATCTGCGCCTGTAACAATAAAAAAAAATAAAGTCCTTCAATCAGTACTGCCAACCGACAAAATAAAATGCAAATTATATCAAAACTATTAAAATATATTTTTGTAACGTGAAATATTTTATTTCTATATACTCTTATAATGTAATAAGTACTAATGATATTAACTTATTATCATTTATGATCATATGATTTCTATTGATTGCCGGTACCTTTGATAGTTTACTTTAAAGCTACGAATCAAGTTTGTCGCATTTTATCCACAATTGGGAGGCCCGACGGAGCGCAGTTGGTTAAGGCAATACGCTACAAACCCGAAAGTCGGGGTTCGATTTCCGACGAGTCAGAATTTTTAAAACTGACCTAAACATTCTAGCGACGGGCCGACTGAGCTTCTAACGGAAATGAGTACCAGGCTTTGTTATGGAAGTAATGGCGGTCATCACGAAGGACTGACAACTAGTGTCAATTGTCTAGAAAGGTGGAAGCCCTAAGCTCCTACTGTCCCAAGGGTTTCCTAAGGTCTGTGGTGGGATAAATTTATCTTATTCATATTTTGGCGAAATTTGAATTAGTTTTTATAAACATTGCGATACATGGTATTCTAATGCTCTATTTTACGGTATCTTTGTAAAATAGTAAAATAATTCAATGAGACATAGTATGATATAAATAATCTAGTATCTTTGGACACTGGTCAATGAATGTTGATTATTTTTGTTTTTTTTCCAGGGAAATCGTACTTTATCGGAACCATCTTGCAGTCTTAATACAGTCCCAACATCTCTGTCAGATATGGAAGTTGATGAGTTATTTGAACATCAGCGAGACAGTCCTCTGGGCTCTGAGTTAGGACTTCCTTTGTTTACTCCAGCACCAAGTGTTTTGCAAGACGATGACAAACAAATACGTGTATCAGTTTATTGGTACACACGATCTCTCAAGAAAAATAAAGGTTAGTTACATAATTTTTTGAATGTTTTGTTCATAAGATAGGCATTGATTATTGACCAATCCAATTTATATCATATTTCAGTTCGACCAGTCACGAAATATATAATTATTGAAATACTATATGAATGAAATCGCTAGACCTGTTGCACTACTATCGAACCAAGACATTGTTACTCAATAAATTCAATTAAATAATATATAAATATTTATATGTTATTAATGTTATTTATTTTTATTCCAATCACTAAATTGTGTTAAAATTTCAAGCGATTTTTTAATCTCCTTGCACAATTCACTCCGACCGTGAATTATAGACAAGATGAAAACTCTGTGGTATTGCCAATGAAACCATAAACATAATACTATTAGACTATGGTTAACATATGCCTTAAACCGTGACACTCACTATAAATCGATGGTTTTGTCTCATAAAGTGTTATAATTACTATAGAAAACAAAACATATAGGAAAATACCATTGCGCCTTAGTTTAAAGACCATATTATAATTTGTGTATTTATAATGAAAGAAAACAAAGGAAGGTGAAGTAAAGACAAACAGATGAAAGGTTATAATAAAATGAAAGGGCGATTAAAATTAAAATAATAAACATTACAAAAACAATCCCAACACTTCCGTGTTGCCGAATGTGCAGGGCACTGTTATATTCTATTCTTATAAGGCTATTAAATGGTGAAATAAGAGCTAATGTTTCTTTGTCAACAGTGAAGAGGAAACTGCTGGATTCGAGGATGCTGTCAGTGTTTGGAAAAGATGAGTGGGTGGAATTCAACGTAAGACACGCTGTACGACAGTGGAGACAACTTGGCAAGAACTTCGGTCTGGTGGTAGAGGTAGAGAATGAAGATGGAGAAGTTCTGAAGGCGTCAGATTATTTCAAGATCATGAACTGTTCTAACGAGGCATGTGAGTGACCAACATTTGCAACCCGCCGGGTTCTAACCACTAACTTGCACTCTCCGAAAAAATGCATGCACGTGTCTCTCAGGGCTACTACAAAAGATGTAAACAACATCAACATTCTATAAATAAAATAAGCGAATTCCTCAGGAAGTCAATTTTACGGTCCGATTTTGCTGATTTCGGCTTTGAGAAACCCCCCATTTCTAAAATGATCGGATTTCACTGATTTTTGGAGAAAAAAATTCTCGTTTTATTTAAATTTCATGTGCTGAGTTTTTCTGCGAAAAATTGAAATTGCTGTCGTTGGAGCTTTTTAATTTTTTACTCTAGGTTAATCCCGACTTAGACCATTAGTGGTCTAATTTTGCTGGTTAACGAAATTCGATTTTACTTTTTTAATTGATTACTATTGCCGAGTTTGGTCCAAAAAAAAAACGAAAATTGCGGTCGCTAGAACGTTAACAGTCACGCTTCCATATATATATCCGTAGCCGAGTGGTTAAGGCAGTATGGCGCAGAACTACGGGACTTACGCTGGTTCGGGTCTCCATGGGGGACATTTCCTCATGGAATTTCTGGCATTTTCATTACCATTATTCATATTTGCCGCCATTTTATACATGTTTGGTGCCACGGCCTGCTGTAGTCTCAAGTAAATTATTTTCGGCACTTACCGTGTATACATTGGCCAGACAGCTAACGTCAGTCGGTTGTTTATAATGAACTAAAATAGTTTTAATAAAGATGTTATTATATTATTTTGAAAACACCATCGTGCAAAAATTAATGTACAACACACGTTTGTGGAGTGTTTTACAGAATCTCGGAATCTCGCTATCGCTCGGTTTTTAATCATTTCCTCGCTTCTGTAAAAACCACTTTTCCAACATCGCATTGTAATATATATTTTTTTTCATAGAAATTTGAAGTTGTTTAGTTATTTTATAGTTGCCCTGTATTTCGTGTAATTGAATTGTTATCTTATAATGGCTATGATTTTGGAACACAGAACTGTTAGAACTGTGAAGCATGATATTCGGGGAGTCGGCTGCAAAGAGAGGTAAATTTTGATTGGTAATAAAAAATATCTGGTTTTATTTATCTGACATCGTTACAATTTGTGGTGTTAATTAAGAGCATATTTATCTTTAAAAAATCCATGTATTTTTAGACATGAAGAGTACACTTTTTTTTTGTCGAAATGGAGTTTATATTATCATTAGATTCTCCATGGAAAGGAATATATGTTAAGAAGTGTGAAGCAGTAAAATATACAGTTTAGTTATCGGTTTATTTACGTCTAAATTTGGCATACAGGATGGGAAGTATGGATGGTGTACAACTAAAAGTACGTTTTCTGGGTTTCAAGGAAAAAAGTGACATACCTAGTTCCATCACATTATCCTTTATATCCCAAACCGTTCTGTCTAAATAAATGTATTAATCATTTTTGAAAAATCACTAAATTGTATATTTTCCTAAGAAATTTCTTAAAGTTGGGTTATGAAATTTTCAGGATACTTTATTCGCCTTATGACGAAAATCCCATAGTAGATTAAAATAATTATTCAAAAACCATATTTTTATAAATAATTTCTATAAAAATTATATTTCTTCAAGTTAACATTCAATCATATCCTGGATTGAAAATATTGCAATGAAGTTGTTAGGGCATATATATGACTACTACTTGTAGCAAAAATGATCCATCGCTGTGACCTTTCGTATCTGACCGAAAAAAAAACCACCCAGAAAGCTTGTCTCGCTATGACTGCAGGACAAATGTCAGAAACATTATGGCCCAAATGGTGTCCGTCCATCATCTGGCGATCGTGATCTTATTTGCCATGTTTAGTATTAACGTGCGAATGAACGATGTACTTCGTCTGTATCTCAATATAGGTACAGTATGCGATGACCAAATCTCAGTTACTGAAGAAATTAATTTAAAGTGAATAGCTTAAGATATCTATAAATGCATGTATATTGTTAAAGAAAATGTTTAGCTTTAATTAATTAACACGCTAGATTGTAATAATGTCAGGTAATTATAATCAGAGATATATATTTTTGAATACGAGTTCAATTTTACCTCTCTTTACGACCGTCTCTCCCCTTAAATATAAAAATGTTTGTTTACGAATAGATTAGCTGTCACAATTTGAATGCTCGATGCATAAGTGCACGCATTTTCCAAAGATCAACACATTTAATTCTCTCATCCCTGGGAAAAAACAGAACTGGCACAAACAAGATAGGTCTGCTTTTTCCCAGTGAACTTTCTCCATTTTATCTAAAACAAAAATTGTCTATTATAGTTAATATAATGAAGAATAGATTTATCTAGTTTTTATCATATTAAGTGGCATTAAGAACTGGAGGCCTCTACATTAAGAAAATAAAGAAAAATTGAAAAAAAAGACTTACCTGGATGTTCCCGGGGATGAGTGAATTTTACTTTTACAAATCTACTAACCAAATCATAATTCTGAATGCCCAATAGCAGTAACAAATAAAAACCCCATGGCATGATAGACTTAGAAAGTCCCTTCCCCATCAGCCGACTGCTAGCCTAACATTCTAATGTGTGATTTCTTGTGTTCAGTAGAAGTATTCCTTAATACGAGTAGATAGAAAAGTGTATCAATATGGATAGAAATAAAATCACATTTAAAGAACCAGAATTGTGTAAACTATGTGAATTCCTCAGCAAGTCCAATTTATCATCCGATTTTCCTGATCTGCAGATGTATCTTTGTTTTCTTAATTAAATTGCATATACACAGTTTTTTGTGTCCAAAGAATGGAATAGGGTCGGCCTCTGACATCAAATCTACAGTATTATATACAATGTAATTTAGTTTTATGAAGTAAAATTGCTAAATTAACATCGCGTATCATGCTCCACTTTTCATTTTTTCCGGACTGTATAAGCTATAAGTCAAGCCCTACGTTTTACCGGTCGCTGATACTAAGGACATCCTTCTATTCTACTCCGTGCTTTGTAGACTATTACATTGCAAGAAGACATACAAGCAAGATGTTAAAGTTTTATATTTTTTTTAATTTTGGGTCTTAGGTTAATTCCCACTTCTAATGGTCGGATTTTGCTGATGTTTTTGAGAATATCTTTCTCGTTTTACTTCAATAGCGTATACTGAGTTTTGTTCCGAAAAAAAAATGCTGTAGCTAGAGGGATTTTTAAATTGTGCTTCCAGATATAGCCATGGTCGGTTTTAACGAACTCGATCTTAATTTTCTTACTTAATCGCTATATCCCAAGTTTGTTACAAAAAAATTAAGATGTTTCCAAGATAAGATCGATGAAGATCTGTAAGCCTAAACATTTTTAAAAATATTTTCATGAGAAAAACATCAATAGCTTCGTTCTTTCTAGAACGAGCAGTTACGTCAGTGATTAAAATACTGTAACGCATAAGTTGAGTAATTAG
Organism: Diploptera punctata; assembly: GCA_030220185.1. Classification (NCBI taxonomy): domain Eukaryota; kingdom Metazoa; phylum Arthropoda; class Insecta; order Blattodea; family Blaberidae; genus Diploptera; species Diploptera punctata. The sequence continues at coordinate 1,240,930 of JASPKZ010003884.1, forward strand.
ATAGTCACTTGGGACGTAATGGAGAAGTAAATAAAAATTATTACTTTCTGTCAGAAATGGTTTATATATTTTTTATTTCATTTCAAGTGTCAAGTATGGAGAACTCAACTGTTTTAAGTAAAAATACCTTTTATTATCTAACATTTATTTTATTAATTCCTACGTCAATGTTATTCTCTTCAGTAATAATTATTGTTCTTAGATATTTAAATTCTTTCACCTTTGATGAAGACATTCCACGTTTCTTGCCAAAGTCTCCGCCTGTTACTACAATTTTTACCAATAGCTTTTAATTCATTTTCAACTGGGTTTTCCAAGTTATTTTGGGTCTCCAATTATTCTTGCGGATTCCAGTCCACACACACACTTTTCTATTGCGTTTTGTGGTTTACATAGAGTGTAACTAATCCAACGCCGCTTTATTTATTTATTTTTTCAATGAAGCCTGGGTCCTTGTCCAGTCATAATTCTGAATTTGATATTAAATTATCCGTCGTAACAAACATCTGGAGTATATGACTTATTTGTGTTGTATCTTTGCATTTTTTACAGTCGTATAGTAATACTGATGTCATAAGTTGATGTGTATGTTATTTACTTACAGCAACAGCAAAGCCGCTCCCCGGAGTTCTGCTGTCAGCAGTGCGGACCATCATTGAATCAAACAGCAACGGAAGACTCGACATCGCCGCCCTCCTCGGAGGATCCACTGCTTTCACCCACAACGGAAACACCGCTGGAGGAAAGAATACAGATCTCGGAGACGAATTATCAAGAGGAAAATTCACCAATTCCCCATATGTATATTCATTTCTGTTTCCCGTTATAGACATTTGCACAGTTGAAATTCCAGCTAAAGAAGCCGCAAATGCAGCTTTTTTACAACAAACTCAATATTTACTAACACAACAATTAACACCTTGCAAAAACAACGCAGAAAATCAGACTGAATTGGAAGAAAACAGAACACATCAAACGGCAACAGATATTAACGAAAATGAGACACTTGTGGAAACACAAGACAATGTGGATCAAAACAACATTAGCCACATTAATCGGGAAGCGTTTAAGAAGGAACATAGACACAACAATCACCACTCTGCTCAAGAAATCCCAGCTCATGGATTCAAATTGAGACATTCAAGACACAAGCATAGATCACACAATCAATTTGATGATTTACATAACAGACGAGAAAACGATGAAGAACAAGAGAATGAAAGAGAGGAAATAAAAGAAGAAGTAACATTACGAGACGAATTTGGACATGAAGTGAGTAAGAAAATAATTGTTAAAGAAGTTCGATCTTCGCACAGAGATTCACATACACATCCACATCCACATACTGACAGGTAAAGAGAAGTCATGGGTTCCATTCTTTCTACAACTAATTATGTAAAATAATAGTTTTTATTCCGTTTGAGTATTATTATAAAAAGAGAGTTACTTCTCAAATTGATTCATCAACCACTTAGTTGTGAATCAAGGTGGAGGGCAATGAACTTGAAGAGTAGAAGATATACATAGTCTAACAAACAGGGTGACGATTTCTAACAGTGACACAAGACTGATTAAAATCATAAGAGCTTTTATCTTAGAAATATTTTACACAATCTCAGTGGCGACTCCTGTCCAAACTAACTGGACATTCACTACACTATTCTTAAAATAACTTTAAATTAAATTAACTCTTAAATGCATCGTTTAGCACATCTGCAACGTAATTTAGATATACTTAAGGTGGGATTGTAAACGTCCGTCACGCAGGGACTGCGTAAAAAATCGAATTCTTTAACACTCGAATTTACAGTCATATAAATTTCTAGTTACGTTGCGATTACACAAACATGGCGGCCGCTACAACGATTTTTTTAGGTAAATCTCCACTCCTAATGGTCAGATCTCGCTGATTTTTGGAGGATGTCTTTATCTTTTTCAATGGCATACGTACACCTAGATTCGCTAAGAAAAATCGAAAATTACAACCGCTAGAGCGATTTTTAAATGTTCGCTTCAAGTGTACCCCCATTTCTTATGGACGGATTTTCTGCTTATCCAAGTCAACCTTACTTTTCTTAATTGTTTACTACGTATATGCCGAGTTTGATTCCGAAAAAAAAACTAAAATTACGGCTGCTAGAGCGTTAACAGACATACATTCATATATATATATATATATATAAACATTTTTGTCATGGTCGTTTTCGGTGACTACTAGCAGGATCAGTGAAGATTTGTAAGATTTTATTAAAACATATTTTAATAAGAACCTCAGTACCTACATTCCTTCGGAATTCGTTAATACTATTTTTTTAAAATAGCATATAAACAAGTTATCTGTAGATTCGTTACCTCCATTTGAATAGTCGTCACTGTTATTTACTGCGACCTAAAAGTAAATACAGTATAGTGATTCTGCCGGAAACAGTGTATATCTGACGAAACGGCATAAGTCATAATCAGAGTGCGGGGAAATAGTACCGAGATATGAATTTACTAACAAACAAAGTTAGTTCGTTTACAAAGTACAAGGACTGGGTCAGGCAATGTCAAGACAGACGGCAAGCAAATGATGCCTATTGCTCTGTGCACATGATATAGTATGCTTATTCTGACAATAAACTTTACATATTCACAACTGTATTCATTCACCTGTTGTTCAGCAATGAAATGAATAGTAGGTATTATTGTCGTGAAGCAATTGCCATATTCCCTCTGTTTTAGTCTATAGTTATGCCGAACAGCACTTGTAAGTTCGTAAACTTACTATTTCACGCTCTGGTCATAATGTTTCCCGTACAAAATTGATACATATGCCAAGAAGGACACTAGGCCTACCTATTTAAAGAGTGTATGCCAAACATAAATGCAAGGTATTTTTTTTTACACTCAGGGCTTTTATATATTTGTGGTACGACAGGTGTGGTTTGTTTATAACTGGTGATGTGTATCAGACTTTAATTTGGATTATATTTGTGTATAGACAATTCATAAATCACATAATGACAATATTGTAAAGCAGACAGCACATGTAACCTCATTTAAACGAGCAATATCCTAGGAGAAGTCGGTAATGAAGACGGGTAAAAAACAATTCGTAATCAAAAAAACTGTATTTCTAATTTTATTTACCTGACGTTATTATAAATGTTTATGTTAATTAAGGAAAAAATTAACATTAAAATATACATGCATTTTTACATATCTTAAACCATTCAACCTGAGTTAGTTTTTAAATAACTGAAGTTTGGCCATCACATTAAGGTAAATTATTATCATCTTCTGTAATGAACAAGAAAGTGAAATTTTAACTACAATTAATTATTCTACTAAAGTTCTACTGAAGTAAATATAATATAATGTTAAAAGGGAAAAACGAGAAAGGAAGCTTAAATGAAAATCTCTACGGTGACAGCAATATCATTTCTACTATGTGGATCAGAAATTTGGACTATGGCACGAAATGCCATTAACAAACTGCAGGTTGCAGAAATGAGGTTTTTGAGATCGTTAAGGATTTAACTACTTACTTACTTACTCACTGGCACTATCGAACCCGTAGGTTCATGGCCGCGCGGACATAAGCTCTCCATACATCCCTATCCTGAGCTAATGCTTTCCAATCATTCCCTGTATAATCTACTTCCCTCAAATCATAGTTAATGTTGTTCTCCCACCTCATTCTTGGTCTACCAACTGGGTGTTTTCCCTCTGGCTTTCCTACAAGAAGCTTCCATGCACGTCTTTCATTCCCCATACGTGATTTAACTAGGTTAAATAAATTTTAAAATGTGAATATAAGAAAAGAAATGTAATATCGTTATAGGAATTATTCATCATATAGAAATCAATGAATTGAGCACCTGGAAAGAAGGAGCTATAGTCGTATTCCTAGAAGAATTCTTTAAACCTGAAGGAAGAAGAGATCTGGGAAGACCACGGAAATATGTGAAGCCGGAACAGGTTTAAGAGCCTAATCCTTGATTGAAGAATAAGAAGAAGAAGAAGAATTGTAATATTTTGAATGTCAGAAAAATTGAATTTTTATTCTGTGAGAAATCGTACTTTTCCATATAAACTATTATGAACATATTGTTTTACTGAATCTGCTAAGGAGCTTAATCGTATATGAATAAATTGCAGATACCTAACACAAGTAGTCTCTAAGAAAAGTGTACTACTAAGGTTATTGTTCAGATAGTATTTTGTAAATTAGTACAAACTGAATGGTTTAACATATTCTAAAATACATGTTTTTTAAAGCTAAATGCACCCTTTATTTTAAAAATGTGTAATAATATCAGGTAAATAGAATCGGAAATATATATTTTATTATCGGTTACTTTCTACCCCTCCTCACTACTATCTCCCCTTAAAACAGTGATTTTCAACCTGTTTCCGCGTATCCTTGAAAGGCTGTAGTGGGTCTTTTCATATCTATCCCACATTTCACACTGATATAGTGTCTCAGATGAATGGTATTTTGGTTTTAATATGTTCTTAATTATTTCTTTTTTATTTATTTTTGCATTGCAAATTATTTTTAAGGATATTGAATCAGGAAAGCAGTATACTATTATTTTAGCACAAAACTAACAATTCTTAAAATATTTGAATTGATGATAATAAATTCGTTATCCCAGTAAAAGTTATGTTTATTCAAGAATTCGTCAATAATTCTTAAAATGCTCGCTAGAAAACTCAGTACAGTTAACATATTTAACTCGATCACCAAACATGTCCTCTAAAAGTAGTCTTCTAGAAGAGCGGTCTTCTTAACCCTTAAATTGGCAAAATAATAATTTATCGTGCCAGTTATTCAAATGTTACGGACCGCAAAGAAAACAAAATCATGTAAAACTAAGTTATTATTGTACATTATTACGTAATTTGACACAAACTTAAGTTATTTATAATCAATTGTTTTTTATTTTTTTACAAACAATAACAAATAAATGAAGTCAATGTATCTTATAAGTTAAGGGTTAAAGGGGATTGATTAAGTATCGCCCTGAATATAAGCTTGACCTCTTTGTACTGTAATTTTGCAAGATCTTAACATATGAATGTAATTATAACAAAATAATTTTTATTTAAAAAACAGATTAATGTTATGTACGTATTTAAATAGTAAAACATTCTAATGTTGTTATGTATTACTATTAGATTATAACGGGCTAAAGGTGTTGCAATTGTCTTAATTTAAATAACTGTTCTCTCTCTTCCCTACGACAAACAAGGACAAGAATATAATCTTCATTAGACTCAGTATACATATATGATTAAAATGATCGTCTTATAGGAATTTATGTATTTATAAACTGCTCAAAAACCATGGTCGTTGCTCGGGAAAAGAGGGTCAAAATATGGATACAATATTCCGTGCGATGTAAAGCAATCGGCAACAGGTGTGGTCAGTTTAAAGAGGTAACCGTCTGGAGAAGTTTCGTTCTATTATCTCGGCTGTTTTCATTTCGTTGTAAATAATTATTCTTAAAATTAATTTTTTGGATTTCTTTATCTCCTATGTTAGTATATGTTTTCAAAAACACATCTCCAGTTTTGCCAGGTACTTCATAGGGGACTCGGGAATACTTATAGTGGTTACAGGAGATAAAGAATAAAAATAAAAGGTTGAAAACCACTGTCTCAAAACAATGTGTAACAAGAAAAATCACTTGAAATATGTGAAACAAAGGTTGCTGTTATTCATTAACATGTTGTACATATAATTAATTTCAAATAATAATATTATTAACTTATGTTTTTATGTGTTGAGGCTGTAGTTTGTTTAATTTTAATTTCTAGTATTCATAAACTAATTAATAACTTAATTTTATATTATTTAATGATGTTTCTATGATGTAGGAAAGCTGACAAACTTATTTATATGCAAATGTAAAATAACTCGTACTATAGAAAACTGTAATTGATTTTTCTTTATCTAATTTTAATTTCTTTAGTGCACACAAATGGTAAAAATAAGAACGTAGAGAAAAGGGCGATTTATGCATCGGCAATGCTTTTTTGTTTTGACCATGCTCTGAAATACGTAACCTCTATTTTAGTTTTTGTCATGTGTTTACTTTTAACATTAGATGCAAAAACAAATGAAATGTCAACCGACCAATACAATACGTAAGACCCATGTGACCATCCGAATTATGACACTGACCCTGGCAATTATATTGCACTTACTGTTATATATTGAGCTGATCAACCCTCTGTAGGAGCATTGTTGCAGTGACGTCAGATGTCGGGTGCATGAATGTTCAGACAGAATTACTAAACATTTTTAAAACATACTACTTATGTTATTCAAAACAGTAAGACTGCAAGTGGCAGCTTAAAGGTCAATGTTTTTGAATTAATGTATACGATTTATTTCTTGTAGTTGCACTTACTTTCCCACCTGATTTGTTTTCGAACGTTCTCTCCCCTAAAGAGGGCTGTTCAGTTTAGCATATAACAGTATTGCGTTACTTTATTGATTGGTCGCATAGTAAATAAGACTCCAGGAGTAGTGGTGAGAAGGTAGGCAATGAAAATTACCATTTTAATTGTATTGAAAGTGAGCATTAATGGTTGATCAAAAAACGCTTTAATGTCCCCAAATATATAATAAATAACTATTTCCTGCATTAATATAAAATATTTTTCAACACAGATTAGTTATATGAAATATGAAATTTTGCAATTTTATTAGAATTACAAAAAATATATGTTATTTAAAGTCAAAACTCTATACAAATTATTTTCAATTGATAGAATAAACAAATCATTCTGTGTTGCAATCTTAAATTTTAATAGACCTCAAAAATTCCGCTGGCCACGGTGATCTAATGAATAAGTTTCTTGCTACTAGTCTCGCTTCTAGGATCGCAGGTTCAAACCCGGCCGGGTAGACGGATTTTTAGGATGAAAAGATCCAAGTCCGGGAGGGACTTTAAACCGTGGGTCTCAAGATTTTTGGGCTTGTAAAATAATCTAAATTAGTGCCTATGAGCAAACTTTAACGGGCTTTCTCCATCCAAGTAATATCTTAGATACCTATTAGATTTATCAGAGATGTGCTGACCACTTATCACTTACTGACATCTGTAGAAAGTAAAATTAACTAAATTATAAGTCAAGAAACTCCCCTAGGGAAGTACCCATATCTCCATGAGGTATACGTATGTACATATATATAAATATACATAAAATTCCGCTCCGTAACCACGATAAAATGAATCACAGCGACCTTGAATTGTTTTAAAAATAACAATTAATTTAACTAGCAGAGTTAAGGGCATAAGGTGATCTCTTCCACTCAATCAGTGAAAATTGTTATTTTTGAAAAAATATAATAACATAAACCAAATAGTTATAAGTAAATATTTATAAAAATTAAACAAAAATTAAAATGAATAAAGTCAATATTATTAGAAAAACGAAAAATCAGAAATTATAAATTAATCAAGATATTTACATTTATTTTGAAATAATGTAATTTTAGGCAGCCCTTAATACCTTGTGGACGAATCTAGTAATGAATACGATATAGAAATTAAAATATTGAAATTTCAAATAGCAGGTTTTACAGAGTGAGAAAAAATAAAACCTATCATGTATCGTATAGGATACAGAGAGAATGAAGACGATATAAATGATAAGTCGTGTTTGACAGCTTTTCTACATCCATTATAAAGAGGCTTATTATAAAGGAGTATTAGATTTTTTAAAACTCATTGTAAATATATCAAAGAAAGCGATTCTATGTGAAAAAATAATTGCAAATACATTATGAATCAAATTTGCATTATTAAGCAGTGACGCCAACTGATTTAAAAATAAGTTATCCAGGGTATATTAATTAAAACTGATGGACACAAAAGTTGAATCAATATTAAAATGTTCTTATAACAAAGCTGTTATATATAATTAACAATTGTAATAAATTAATTTAAATGTTATAAGTTGTCAGAAATGATGTGTGTCGTGTAATAAAGGAATCGTACATTAAATATTAGTAAGTTCAGAAACTACAAAAGATTGCAAAGTGCTTCCGGGTATTATAAATGTCCGTCGCTGTGGCGTAGTCGGTAGAGTCCCTACCTTCCACTCAGGCTACCCCCGGGTTCGATTTCCGGCGGGGTAAGGGATTTTAAAATCTGAATCTTGGAACTGGGTGTGTGTAGTGTCCAAGTTATACCCGTTGGGCTTAATTCCTCTAAAAAAATGTTTTCTGTTTTATATAATGTTGAAATTGCTTATTTCTCCTGTGGTACACATTTGTTATGAATTTATAAAGCCCAATCAAGAATACTTTTGTAAGTACATAAATCAATATTTAAAAAAATTAAATCACCGTTAAGGATATTATATTATAAAATTTAACTATAAAATCATACATGAGATCTCTGCCATCTTCAACTTAAATTTTTAAACGTCAGTTCTAGTTATATAAAGTTTTTTTTTTAACTTAAAGTTTAATGCAACAAAAGTTTTTAAATTTAAATTTTAGATCGATAAACATATTTTAATATAAGTTTTAGTTCAGTCCCGCGCCGTAACCGAATGATTAAGGCAAGATGCCTTGGCGTAGAGCTACGGGACTTGCGCTGGTTCGAGTCTCCATGGGGGGAAGAAATTTTCTTATGAAATTTCGGCCAGTATGGGACCGGTGCCCACCCAGTATCGTGAATACTTTGGGTAACTACAATACGTAGCGGCTCCAGGTTGAGAAAACCAACTATAATGGCTGGGAGACCGACATGCTGTCATCCCAACACTGACTGCCACTGTGTTTAGCACATGTGTATGTGAGACCAGCAGTCTGCTGATAAGCCAAAGATCATCTAGGTCTGTCGTGCCGACGGAAAAAAATAGTTTTAGTTCAACAAAGGTTTTTTTGACTTAAGTTTTAGTTCAGCAGAGCTTTTTTAACTTAAGTTTTATTTTTTTATTAAGTTTTAGTTCGACAAAAATGAATAAACCAAAGGTTCAGTTAATGAATTGTGAGATCTTAGGCGTGATTCTATAATTTTAACTTTTTTTATAAATGCATAAAATCAACGCCAGAAAGAGCTGAATGGGTCACACCACCGACCGGATTCACACGATCAGTCGGTATAGCTGATGATAGAAGAAATATATTCCGAAACATGTTCTGTAGGTAAATACCTATTTAATGGAGTTCAAATGTATTTCTGACAACTTAAAATATTTTATCCAGGATAATAAACCAAATACTACAATAATATTGCAGTTTAACTATTGTTTTTGTAATTTTTAATACAATAGACTGAAATTTATCATACTTAATAAGACTAATAGAGAAAAAAATGACACAACTTGTGTAAACACAGAATAGAAGTAATACAAGTGAGAAAATTTTAAGTATAAACCCCTTGTGGCAAGTATAGTAAAAATGTGTTACAAATGTACGTTTATCTTAGTAAAAATATTGTTCTGCAGAAATTTATTATTCTCAATATGTTTTAACTAAAAAATGGAGATAAACAAAATGCAACAATAGACGTTTTAACTAAAACTTTTATTTCTTCATTCACTATTATTAAAAGTTAGTAAATAATTGTTGCATTTGTCTATCTCCACTTTTTAGTTAGACCATCTTGACAATAGTATATTACTTTACAATGATGGAGAGTATTGGTCTCATTTTCATACAGTACAAAAGAGACGTGAAATGATTTTTTTTTACTTTGGTATTCTTAAATAAAATACATAATACACCAATAGAAATATTTGCTTAATATTAATAAAAAGTTTATTTCATTTCGTTCCTTTTTATTTTATTCATGCTAAAACAGATAATGAAATCTAAAAAAAAAACTTATTCCATTTTATGACGCATATCTATAGTGTAAAAATCGGATCAATAATCACCATCATTATATTGTGATTCAGCAATAATTTTCTCTGCATTTTTCTGAGAAACCCCTAGATTTTTTACCCCAAGATACACAAGATATTTTTTTAGTATTTAAAATAGGAATTTATACTTAAAATCCGAGTTCTTAAATTACTTCCACTTTCTATAATTAATTTAATAAAAAATCCCATTACACTTGCAACTGCATTACTGTGAAATGTTTACATAAGGCATGTCAGATTCAAATATTTTTTTGTTGTAAATAACATGTAAATTTTAATTTTTGTACTTGTCTCGTTTTTATATGTCAATAAACAAGATATCATGACATTAATATCTTTGTTTTCAATCATATTAACTAACTCACTGGAAATATCCAATTCAGAGCTTCATGAACGCGCAGATATAAGCTCTCCATACATTCCTACTCTGAAGTAATATTAACCAATCATTCCCTATATAATTTCCCATCCTAGTAATAACTTAGATGAAAACACACTAGTTGTTTCTTCGAGGCGAAGGGTTAGCCATTTGCCACTCGCTTACATATGTAGAGAAATAAACGTAACTGGATAAGCTTGGTTAAGTAACTCCACGATGGAAGCAGTCTTGCCCCACGTGGGTACAGATATTCCTCGTATAATTTACCTCCCTCAAATCATTGCTAATATTTTCACACTTCATTCTTTATTACCTACTGGGCGATTTTCCTTTAGTTTTCCATAAAAAAAATTAATATAAGCTCAATTCTGGAAAAGCATGCTATTATGGATTACAAGAATTTCATGCCAACTTCTCTCGAAAACCTAAAACTGGAAATAAATAAAACAGTTATTCTTCCAGTTATATGGACGAGAAATATGGACTTTTCGTTCTCCTTTCAGAATCTGAAGATAATTCACAAAGATCTTTACATCAATTTAATATAAATGCCAGAAAATTCAATATGGAAATTAATACGAATAACAAAATGCTTAACAATATCAAAAGAACCAGTAAGATGTAAATTAGAAGTGGAAAGAAAAATTATAGAACAAGTATCAGAATTTAATTATTTAGGTGTATTAATAATAAACACTACAAATTTAATAAAACAAGTAAAGAAACAAGCTGATAAAGCAGCACAAATAGCAGGATATATGAAATATTTAATTTGGCGCAACAAACATATGTCAATAGAGAGCTAAATACGCATATGGGACAATCCATATCAAATCGGACAGCAAAAATCTTGCAATTTATTTTTTTAATTTTATGTATCCCTAAATATAGTGAATACATTTATAAATGTATTAATACAGAAATTTAATTTTTATCATTTATAGGTTCGTAGTTATGATGACCTAAAATTATCGTAAATATGATAAACTAAAACGTTTACTAACTAATATTTCTGAAACAGTAAACAGCAAAAATTTGTTTCAAACATATTTATATAGGTGATGTCATGTAGTTTAAGGGTGTTATTTTTATAATTAGGATATTTTTATTTTCGGTGTCAATTTTCTATTTTATGGCGGTTTACTGCAGTACATATCAAAAAATGAAAACGGAAAAAATACTGGATATTACTCACATAATAAGGATTAATTTCCAGCAATTACCTTTTTGGAGAGTTGAATAGTTCAGACAATATAAATGTTTTTTATTCTATTTTCGTAAAATAACTGGCGGGTCCATGGCGCAGCAGATTCATTTCACGACCAAGGTCGCGCGTGTACTTAATTGAAAGAGCAGACCCCGCTTCATCAGTGACTTTTTCAACTGCCATTAAATCGAATTGATTATTATATGTTCTGCTTAATGGAACAGTACAGTAAATTTATAAAAAGTGGCGATATTTTAATTCTTACGCAGTAGATGTTTATTTATCAAATTTTATTGCTGAAATGAGAAGTAAAGAGCTCTGTCTGTTACTTACGTTTACTGTGAATTATTAAACAAATTATTTATAACTAACTCACTCACTGGCTCTGTGGAACCTGTAGGATCATGGCAGCGCGGACATAAGCTCTCCATACATCCCATCCCGAGCTAACGTTTTCCAATTATCCCCTGTATAATCTACTTCCCTCAAATCATGTATAATGTTATTCTCCCACCTCATTCTTAATCTTCCAACTGGGCGTTTTCCCTCCGGTTTTCCTACCAGAAATTTCCAAGCACCTCTTTCATCCTCCATACGTGCCACATTTCCTGCCCATCACAGCCTACGAGACTTAACTGTTCTTATTATATCTGGCTTCCTATACATATCATGTAGCTCACTATTATGTAGTTTTCTCCATTCACCTGTCTGTTCATCTCTTTTTGATCCAAACATTTTCCTAAGAACTTTATTCTCAAATACTCGTAATCTTTTGTCCTTTTTTAAAACAAATTATTTATTTTGTTACAAATGTTTCATTACAGTTTAAATGTAATTATATATAATAAAAACTCTTTCATCATTAATTGAATAAACTGGTATAATTTTTTATTTTGTTATAATTACTAATTTCAGTCTTAAAATAACTTTTTATTCAATGTATTGTATTGTAACCTGAAAACTTCGACGAAATAGTGTTGTTATGAGATATCACTTCCAAATAAAACCGAATGTTTAATACTCTTACCACTTCCTACCAAACGATAATAATGCAGGTGTCAGCAAATCTTCATTAAACATCTGTTTTACATCAACAATTCTCAAGTTCAGATTACATACTAGACAGTTGATTTACTTCAGTGTGTGTGTGTTTAGTGCATCTCGTCATTTTAAGTGTCACAGTCAAATTAAAAATATCTTATTGTTCTTAACTCACAAGTTTGCAGATCTACAAAGACTAAATGGTGAGTTAGAAGTTAAATATAATTTTAATTGTGCATATATTAGTATACAATAGTTATTAACAATATTATGTGTTAATATATAATTTTACAATTTCTTAAATGTTTCTGGAATGAGAGAATAATCGTAGAGGTATACATTTTGTGTTATGAAAGGAGAATAATGGGAAGTTTAGACATTAAATTAAATTCTATAATAATTTAGCTTATAATAAAAACTAATATTATCATGCATTTTAATGTAATCTTAGATATGTCATGAGTAGGGGATGCAAGATCAGTAAGTGATACCAAGCCAATAAAATATATTTATACCTCTTAAATATTACTTGTAACAGCATGAAAATTATTATAAATTATTATCGATAACATTACTTATACTATTGAACATCAGACATTCGTGTAGGGTATAAGTACAAAATATTACAACACATTACAAAACTACTCTCTAGAAAATATTTTTAATAGGCCTACCAGCTTGAATTCGTAGGCGCTTAGTAATTTAAATTAAACTATACATTATAATGTTGAGTGATTCCGGGTTCTGTGGCCGTGGTCCATAGTTGGTGTTGATACCAGACGTTTCGCCCTCAACTGCGGAGGGCATCTTCAGTGGCGAGTGCTTCTAGGCGTGTTTCCTGGTCGGAAGCTCTACTTAGAGTGAACGCTGCGGGCGTTGTATTGATACTAGTGGTGGGAGCAGGGTGAGCGGGCGTGGCTCTTGCTGATTGGCTAATGGTCGTCTCCTTGTTGTCCCTAGTGTTGATGCATTTATTTTCTAGTGTACGGTACCAGGCCTTAGACAGTTTAATACCTTCCTCTTTTCTGTTAATATTTTCCTTATGCTTGTGTATTTCTATAGCCTCTCGATATAATCTAGGGAAATAGTAGGTTGTATTAAACTGTCTAAGGCCTGGTACCGTACACTAGAAAATAAATGCATCAACACTAGGGACAACAAGGAGACGACCATTAGCCAATCAGCAAGAGCCACGCCCGCTCACCCTGCTCCCACCACTAGTATCAATACAACGCCCGCAGCGTTCACTCTAAGTAGAGCTTCCGACCAGGAAACACGCCTAGAAGCACTCGCCACTGAAGATGCCCTCCGCAGTTGAGGGCGAAACGTCTGGTATCAACACCAACTATGGACCACGGCCACAGAACCCGGAATCACTCAACATTATGATTACCGGCCGTGAAAGCCTGCATTCAACTATTAAACTATACATTAGCCAAAATCAGCACAAAATTAACCGCCTACTGAATATGTCAATAAAGATTGTTATATTTAATGGCATTTATTATGTATCAATATATTTCAAGCGCGAGGTTCTCCTACGTACCATAAATTTACGACACGGGACTCACGGATTTCCTTCCTTCTGGAGAAAGCTACATTCCGAATTGTTACGCCTTTAAAACGCCATTGATTCCTATCGAGTTTGAACCCGCGAACCTCGGAATCGGAGGCGTGCAGAGTAGCCACTTGTCCACGATGATGATGAAGATGATATAATAATTGTAATAATGATAATAAAAATAATGTAACGATGATAATAACAATAAAAATATTTGTAGGTGCGCAAAGGACTATTACCAAGTAGCTCCGTCATTGTTTGTACGAGCGAGCGATCTCCACTCACGCGAAAAGGTATTGCGGGCAGTCTACACATAGGAGATTTTAGGAAAAAATAATTATTTTTGGTAGTTTCCTTTCAAGACTCCACTTTAGTACTAATTACAAAAAATTAACTGGTGTTCAGGTAATAATGTGGCACTTTTTGATTTTATAAAATTTTTGGTGAGGAAGGTCAATTGCATATTAATTGCATTTACGCCCTTCAGAAAAACGGAAATATTAACATACTAATTTTCAAGCGATAGAGCATAAAATCATCTATAATGTGACTATCTTTTCAAGTTGAGGGAATAGCCATACTTCGAGAAATGTATTTTATAAAAGAGACTATTTAAAACACTACGATAAATTGACAGCTCTATTACTCTTTAATTACACCAAGCGAAGACTTGAAATTCGGTTCAGATATTCAGTATATCATAAAGTTTCACTGTAAAAAAAATGGTAAACTTTTAAAGATGTGAGTTCAATTTTCACAATTTTTTTGCCGATTTCGTATGGAATGTCCCATATACAAAACGATAGTTCGACCAGTCATCGTATATGGAGCTGGAACTATAGGACTAATACAACAAAAACTAAACAAATAACAAGCACATGTGAAATGAAGGTCTTAAGAACTATTCAGGGGAAAACATTATTTGATAAAATACACAACACAGAAATTAGGGACAAATGTTATATACAAGACATAACCAAATTTATTATAGATAGACGAAAATATTGGAAGGGTCATATAGAAAGAATGGAAGACAACCGACTTGTAAAAAGAGCTAAAGAAGATAGATGGACGGGAGAACACCAAGAGGACGGCCAGCCAAGAGATGGATAGACAGAGAATACGTCTTCCTCCGAGGAGTGTTTTTGGAAATAAACAGGATGAAAATCCTGCAAATTATGATTAAGAAGAAGAAGAAGACTTTAAGGGAAGAAAAAAGATTGAGTATTTGAGAATAAAACTCTTAGGAAAATGTCTGGACCAAAGAGAACGAACAGAAATGTGAATAGAGAAGACTACTTTATCGTGTTTCATGGTATTTATCGGAAACCAGATATAATAAGAACAAAGTGTAGATTGCGATGGCTGGTACATGTGGCACGAATGGGGAATTAAATAGGGGCAAGGAAATTCATAGAAGGATAACCAGAGAGAAAGTACATAGGCCAATAATGAGGTGGGAGAATAACATTAACCATAATTCGACGAGGGAAGTAGATTATATAAGGAATGATTGTAAAACATTACCTCTCAGGATAGGGCTGTATGGAGACCTTATGTCCGCGCGGCCTTAAACCTACGGGTTTGATAGTGCCAGTAAGTTAATTAGCAATCATCATCATCATCCGGTTGTCATGGCAGCTGCCGCCGTCTTCCGGAAACCAAACGCCATTCCTCTCTGTCCACCCATTGATCTTCCTCCAATCCTCTGATATTCATAGGCGCTTGTACCCTTTCTATCCAAGTTTTCTTCGCCCTTCCTCTCTTCCTCCTTTCCATATATCTTGTACATATTATATATTTAATTCGTTAAATTTAGAGTAAATCAAAATACATTATAAATATTAATTTTATTTATAACATGTAATCGTTTATGTATATTGTAATTTAGACGTAAGGCTATTTTTATTGTATTTTTTAAAACCTGGTTGAATGGCAGACAAGGCCTTAAGGCCTTAACTCTGCCAGGTAAATATAATAATAATAATAATAATAATAATAATAATTATTATTATTATTATTATTATTATTATTATTATTATTATTATTATTATTATTATTATTATTGGGATCCATTCCATAACAATTTTAGGCAATCTTTGCTCTGTCATTCTTTTGACATGGCCATACCATTGTAATATTTTATTTTCTATCCATCCATAGCAATTCTTTCATTGCAATCATAGCATTTTCATGCTATGCTTGCAGCTTTACTAGGAAATTGTAGGTGTGGTAGCTTCCCGTTGCTTTCCACACCGGTGAAGGATGATGATGATGATGATAATGATAAGGATGATTATGATGGCCGTATGATTTCGGGGACCGTTTGGGCCTTAAAGTTTTCCTGACATTTGTCTTACAGGTGAGGAAAACCCCCGATTTATTTTCTATAATGTCTATGATGTCCGGCTCGTCTTGTACACCCATAATTTCCCTTATTTCTTTATTTCGTATTCTATCCATTCTAGATTTTCCAGCAGATCATCTTTAAACATCCATTTCTGTACTTAAAATGATTTTCATTTCCCTGGTAGGAATTTGCCAGACTTCAGCACCAAGTGTTAAAATGCTTTGAATTATGGTTTGATATATTTGTAATTTTCTATTTTTTGTAATAATTTTTGCTCCAGCAAACAGTGTTAAAAACATTTATTGCTTGTTTTGTTTGTGCGATTCTATTTTTAACTTCCACTGTGTAATCGCCTAAATTAGCAATCATATAAAAAACTGTCCTAGAAGTTTTATTGTTGTACATGTAATATTTTTAATAAAGAGTATGATTGAATTTTAATTTCGGGAAAAACATTTTATATAGGCCTAACCTCTTTATAATAAATAATTCATAACGACTCTTTTACTGAATATGTTACAGTAACTTCATCACATACTGCTTACGTGTGCTAAAGGTTTCATAGTACTAATTTCAAAGTAGTTCATGACAAAAGAATACCTTACTTACTTACTTACTCATTGGCACTATCGAACCCGTAGGTTAACGGCCACGCGGACATAAGCTCTCCATACATCCCTACCCTGAGCTAATGCTTTCCAATCATTCCCTGTATAATCTACTTCCCTCAAATCATAGTTAATGTTGTTCTCTCACCTCATCCTTGATCTACCAACTGTGCGATTTCCTTCTGGTTTTCCTACAAGAAGCTTCCATGCAAGTCTTTCATTCCCCATACGTGCAACATGTCCTGCCCATCGCAGTCTACGAGACTTAACTGCTCTTATTATATCTGGCTTTCTATAAAGATCATGTAGTTTATTGTTATGTAGTCTTCTCCATTCACCTGTCTGTTCATCTTTCTTTGGTTCCAAAAATTTTCCTAAGTACTTTATTCTCGAATACTCGTAATCTCCTTTCCTCCCTTAAAGCAAGAGTCCATGTTTTGCACCCATATAATATAACTGGTAGATTAATAGTTTTATATATTTTCAGTTTAACGTTTTTTGAAAGGAGTTGGGACATCAAGAGTCTTTGCAATGCATAATAGCATGCATTTCCAGAATTGAGCCTACGTTTAATTTCTTTGTGCATCTCATTCCTATTTGTGATTATTGTTCCTAGGCACTTGAATTAAGCCACTTCCTCAAAATTTCCCTTATATGTCATTAGCTGTCCATTTCCATTATATAACGAATTTCTACGTGTGACCATATATTTAGTGTTTTTGATATTTACTTCCAGTCGTAATTTCTAGTGTTATTCAATAGTGTGTGCGTGTTGTCCTTTAGTATATCCTCGCTATCGTCCAATAGTACTACATCAATAGCATAAACTAACAGCTTATTAATACCATTGAGTTGTAAGCCTTCCTCATTCTCTAAAGAATTAATGGCATGTTTTAGTACAAAATTAAATAGTAGAGGAGATAGAGCATCTCCTTGCTTCAACCCATTTTGGATTTCAAAAGTGTCCGAAAACTGTTTGCCTACACGCAACCTACTCTTTGTGCCATTTATACACATTCGTATCAGTCTAACTAACTTTTTGGGAATTCCGATCTCCAGCAGGTTACTATATAACTTCTCCCTCTTAATTGAATCATATGCTTTTTTGAAGTCTACATATAGTTAATGTACAGTACCATCATATTCCCATTTCTTTTCTATAATCTGTCTTATACTAAAAATTTGATCTGTTGTAGACTTGTATCTTCGAAATGCACATTGATGATCTCCTAGAATGTCATCAATATAGGGAATAAGTCTGCTTACTAATATATTTGTTAGAATTTTGTACGAAGTTGAAAGTAATGAGATGCCCATATAGTTGTTGCAATCAGTTTTATCTCCTTTCTTATAAATTGGTACGATAATTGATTCCTTCCATTCATCTGGAAGAGCTTCTTTTTCCCAAATCATACTAAGCAACCAGCGTATCTTGTCCATCAATTTTTCTCCCCCTGATTTTACCAGTTCTGCTGGGATCTCATCTGAACCTGATGCTTTATACATATTCAATTTTTCTATCGCCATTTCAACCTCTAATGCATTTGGTTCCGCGACTAGCATCTCTGCTGTCTGTAAATTATCCTCCTCAATTTCCTGTTCTGTATGTACAATTAATAGCTGATTAAAGTAATTTTTCCATCTATTTAATATACTGCTGGAATCTGCAATCATATCCCCGTTTTCATTCGGAATTATGTTTGTTCTAGCCTAAAACCCTTTCTTCTCTATACTAATTCCCTGATATAATTCTCTAATGTTCCTATTTTTTGCGTTCATTTCAAGATCGTTAATCTTCTCTCTAAAATATTCCCTCTTTATACTCTTTAGTAACTTGGTGGTTTCCCGTCTAATACTACCCAATTGCTCTAAATTTACCTCATTTGGCTCATGTAATCATTTCATTTTTGCTAGCTTTCCTTTCTTTACAATGTCGGTACATTCCTCATCAAACCATTTCTTGTTTTGCCTCTTTTTTAAACAACCAATGCTTTCTGATGCTGACGATTTAATAGTATCTCTTATAGCCTCCCATTCTTTATTTATATCAGTTTCTTCTTCGTTTGCCACATTGTCATCTGAAGATTCCAGTACTTCAAATCTATTAGCAATTTTGATTTGGTATTCTTGCCGCATTTCATCATTTTTCAAGTTTTTTAATTCATATTTTACAGAATCATCTTTAGCGTTTGTTCCTCTCATAAGCGATAGCCGTTGTCTGATTTTCACTCTGACCAGATGATGATCCGAATTGCAGTCTGTCCCTCTAACTGATCTAACATCAATGATGCTACTGTGCCAGCGTTTATCCACTAATACATGATCTATCTGGTTCCGATTTTCTCCATCTGGGGACGTCCAGGTGTATTTATGAATATCCTTATGTTGAAATGTTGTGCTCTTAACAATGAGATTCTTTGATGTGGCAAATGTGACTAATCTAACCCCGTTGTCGTTATTATCTTCATGAATACTTAATTTGCCTATTTGTTGGTTTGAATATATCTTCCCGCCCCACTTTTTCATTAAAATCTCCTAAGACAATTTTCATATGATATCGAGAAAGGCTATCAAATAAGCATTACAATTCTTCATAGAACTAATCCTTGATCTTGTCATCTTTATCTTCTGTGGGGGCATGTATATTTACAATTATAAAATCATGTCGTTTGCCCTTTAGAATTATGTATGATATCCTATCACTAACAAACTTAATATCTCGGATAGCGGATAGGATCCTCCTTCTGACTAAAAAACCCGTTCCAAATGCAGGTCTTTCTGCACCCCCATAGTATAATGCAAAGCTTCCTGATTCCTGACTTCCTACTCCTGGCCACCTAACTTCCTGTAAAGCGACTATATCCAAGGGCGATTTATCTAATTCCCGCGTTAATATATCTAGTGCCCCGCAATTGTTTAAAGTCTTAACATTTCATGTTCCTAGGAACATGTCCCTGTGTTTGAGTCTTTGGCATGGGTTCTCTGAAGTAGTCCCCGCCCGGAGAACCGAATGGGGGACTATTTGACCTCCGGAAAATTTTACCCCAGATGAACCCATTTCCACATTTCTTGACGGTTGTATTTTTACGGTGAAAGATCGTCACTCTTTCGCCCAAGGTACTTTTTTCGTCTGGCTTATCACCTTCGACCAGTCCGGCATGGGTAACCCTATCGGCAGCAATGCTACCGCCGGCATAGCTCTCAGGATCATTTAAGCACGCAAACCACTCCACCACGACAAGGTAATGATACCATGGAGGGACAAAAGAATACCAATAGGATAATTTTTCAAAAGTTATTTAAAATTTAATTCAGACTGATTACTTCTTCTTCTTTCTTTCATGTGATAGACCTAGTGGTCTGTTACGGTCTCAATCTAACGTTTGAAGGGTCTGCCCAAAGATCTCTTGTCTGGTTGCTGGTAATTTAAGATTTGACATGGTATTCTTGTTCTGCTCATTCTTCTTACGTGAGATTTCCAGTTGTTTTTGTATTTTTGTACATATTCGATGACTGATTCTGTTTGTAGCCTATTTCTTTGAGAATCTCAGAATTTCTTTTATGGTCTGTTCTTGAGTAACCCGCAGTACGTCTCATAAATTTAATTTCTGCCGCAGTTAGTCTCTGTTCATCTACACTGCGAATTGTCCAGGCCTCACTCCCATAACATAATATGGGTCTGGCCAGTGTTTTGTAAATTCTAGTTCGTGTGTGTTGCTGCACTGTGTTTGGCTTGAAAATATTATTTATAATTCCTGTTACTCTGTTAAATTTTATAATTTTTTGACTAAAATATTTTTCCTCTTCTTGATATCCGTGATAGTTAAATGTGTTCGTTTGTTCTAATATTTTTATATAAAAATGCCCTTAATTAATATGAAAATGGAACAATATCAGCCAATAATTATAATCACTTTTTTTTATTTCGAGTTGCTTTTTACCCCTTTTCAAAGACGACTTCTCTCATAAACAAAGGAACGCCACGATTTGAGTGACTAACTAACTCACCGATAATAAGAAATCGGAAGATTAATCATTCCCTGTATAATTCACTATCCTACAAATGATGGTTAATATTATTTGCCCGCCGCCTCATTCTTGCCTTAGTATTGATGTTTTATCTCTGATTTTCCTACAAGAAGTTTTCATGTATTTCTTTCATTCCCCATTCGCGCCATTGGTGTTTTCTCTCCGGTTTTCCTGCAAAACGTTTTCATGCCCCATTCGTGCCAAATGTCCAGCCCATCATAGTCTATTAAACTTAAATCTTATTAAATTTGGTTTTCCAAAAAGAGCATGTAGCTCACTGTTATCCAGTTTCTCCATTCTGTTCGTCTCTCGTCCAAACGATTCGAGTGTGAATGTTGTCCACCCCTGTTGTAATGTATGAGTAGACAGCGTGCTGCCACTCTGTTCGGAAACAAAAGACAGCCAGACATACAGCCGGAACTTCTCACATGTCTCCCGCAACTTCAACACTTTTTTCAATGGAATGCATCCGTCAGGAATACAAATCCAATATCGCTGACATATTTCCATGTCTGGTCCATTTTGCTATGTCTGATACTTCTCATCTACAAGTAAAGGTATACTCTATTAAAAAAATAAAGGAAATAGATATGCAAATAACACTGAGCAAAAAAAAAAAAATGTTTTTTCTTGTCTCAGAAAGAAAAATGTGTGATTCTGATAGTATTCTTTCCCCTGAATTCAAATATGATATCAGTTTTTCTCCATCACGCAAGGTTTCCGAGAGATATGAATTTATAATTTCAAACACTTTAATATTTTCTACATTCGCAACTACACAATATTCGAACATTCGGACTCACCTAGAAAGTAAGAAATTACGATTTTCTGATATATTTCGCCTGTGGAGCATCCCTCTTGATGGTCCAACAATAATCGGCCAGCATATTAGGATTCCTTTTCCCTTGATATCTCTTTTCCATTGCTGAAACAATTTGAGTTAGCTCATTTCGTTTTATTTTACAATGGACAAATGGACGACAAAACGATTAAAAATAATGATTTAAATCCATTAATTGAAATTGAAATAAAAAAACTGTGGGTGATGGAGAAGTTATGATAAATATTTGAAAACACGATAAAAAACTGCATTAAGTACAACTATTGGTAATCATGAGACAAAAATCATGTTGATCAGTGTAATATTTTCTAATTTATTCACACTGAAGAAAATTTGAAAAAAAAGAGTAAAATTTATGTTAACCTAATATATACTATCATCAGGAGGTTCATTCCATGGAGGCGTGGTTGCCAAAAAATCTGTGGAATCCGACCATTAGAAGTGGCCGGCCGCGGTGGACTAGTGGTTATGCTCCTTGCTTCTGGTCCTAAGGGTCGCGGTTTCAAACCCGGCCGGGGTCGATGGATTTTTTAGGACGGAAAAAAAACAAGGAGCAAGTCCTCCGGGAGGGACTTTAAGCCGTGGATCCCTAGTCTGAAGATTTTCAGGCTCGTAAAAAAATCCTTAATCCTGAATGAAAAGGCCTCTTAGCAAAATTTATCCTAGTACTACCTTGGTTTCCTAGATGTCAGTATGAGGCGGAACGCTGACCACGTACCACTCAAAATTACATCTATACGAAAACAAGTGTAACTAAATTAGTATGGTTCAAATTCTTCCCTGTAGGGGGAGAGCGCCTAAATCTCGGAAAAAGGAAAACATAGGCTTACAATACAATATAATACAAAAGAAGTGGCGATTTTAACTGAGAGCCGTAATTTAAAAAATAGCTCTTGGGGTCACCATGTTCGTTTTCTCGTAACGAAACTGGGTACTAAGTAAGTAACTTACTGGCACTATCGAACCCATAGGTTGGTGGCCGCGCGGACACATCTCTCCATAAATCGCTGTCCTCAGTTAATGTTTTCCAACCATGTCCTGTAAAATCTAATTCCTCAAATCATGGTTAATTTATTCTTCCACTTCATTCTTGGCATGCCAACTGGGAGTTTTCCTTTGAATTTCCTATAAGAAGCTTCCATGCATTTCTTTCATTCCTCATTCGTGTCACATGTCCTGTCCATCACAGTCTAAGAGATTTAACTATTCTTTTATATATCTGGCTTCCTATAAAGAACACGTAGTTCACTGTTAAGTAGGCCTATTTCTCCATTCACCTGTCTGTTCATCTCTCTTTGGCAAACATTTTCCTAAGAACCTTATTTATTCTCAAATACTCATAATATCCTTTCCTACCTTAAAGTGAGAGTCCATGTTTCGCATCCATATAATATAACTGGGAGAGTAACAGTTTTATATATTTTCACTTTAACGTTTTTTTTAAAGAAGTTGCGACGACAAGAGTCCCCGTAATGCATAATAGCACACATTTTCAGAATTGAGCCTATGTTTACATAAATACAGATAGGCTTATTTTCCATAAACTAATCAAATAGGAATATAAATTCGACTTGCTAAAAAACCAGCTCGCTTAGTTTATGCAGATACTGCATTACGAAATTTAACAGTTGAGTTGTAAAATTGGCAAGCATGATTGCGTTAAATATACACGCAGTCTACATGCACTCTGCATTCCTGACCCTGTCTGGGCGAGAACCTGAGACCGTCTAGTCTTCTACAACGCTCCGGGCTTCCTTCCAAGTTCCAATACCTTTTTTTTAATAGTCTTTTGATATAAAATAATTTATTTCCCGTTATTTCTAGCAAGTGCCAACTAAAACTAAAAGATTTATTTCACGATCTCCTGGTTTTATGTCCGCATGATTTAACTGCCAGCATTTACATTATAAAAATAGATTTCTTGGAAGAGACGTTGGTTAAAAATTAACAACATAAACACACGTGTACAGCAACAGAAAATTTTCCCATCACCATTATATCAATGGCTTGACACCACTCAGTGGGCCTTGGCCTTCTTTAAAAATGTTATAGGCCTACATTCTTCTCTGTTTAACGCCGTGTTCCTCCAGTTCTTATATCCACAGATCCTTATGTGCTCTCACACATTTTTCAACTAATATTTTGCCTTCCAACTTCCCTGGTATCTTCATCCAGCGAATCTAACTGCTTTCTTAGGGCCCAGTCTGATATATTTTTACGGCATTCCAATATCCAATTCCCAGGTCCTTTAAATGTTTGTCAGATCCAATACTAATAAAATTCATATCAAATTCCGTTGAGGTGAGTAGTAGGGTGGGCCGAAAAAATCATTTTTTTTTAATTTTGAAGTTGTAATAGCGCGGAAAAGTTGCGAATTATATAGACAAAAGAAAAGAAAAAATATATCAAAATCGGTTGACATCTTCCGGTCGCGCAAAGGCTCTAAAGTTGACAAAATATGAAAAAAAACTTCATTTTTGAGATTATTTCTTTAAAACTTTAATTAGATATTTTCGTAATGTAATAGTTTGTAACGTCTTCAAGTAGAGCCTAAAAACATTGTGTTTTAATTTGGTTTAGATCAGTTGATATCTTACGGTCGCGCATAAGCTCCAAAATTTGCCAGAATAATGAACAAGTTATATTTTTACGCATTTTTGGTATTTGATAAATAACTTCCAGAGCATTGATTGTCAGATCCCACAGATAGACATAAACGTGCTTAACAAAGATCAGCAATACCTATTTGATATTTTTAAAAAAAATAATTGCAAAAATGAAGTTTTTTTCATATTTTGCCAAACTTCAGAGTCTTTGCGTGACCGGAAGATGTAAACTGATTTTTATGTTTTTTTCTTTTCTTTTGTCTATATAAATCGCAACTTTTCCGCGCTATTACAACTTCGAAGTAAAAAAATGAGTTTTTTTCGGCGCACCCTAGTGAAAGGTCATAAGATAAAAATTAAAATATGTACCTGTTGGCAGGTACCGTCGCCCTCAACTATGTTAAAATGTTGTATTTAAAATATTTTAACACAGTTGAGGACGACGGCACCTGCCAACAGGTATATATATTTTAATTTTTATTTTATGTTTGTTAGATTGTCTTGAAGAGATCAGGCTAGCTGTATCTTCTTTACATTTTCTAACAATACATTTTTTACTGGAAGGAATTTTCAGCGCTACGCCAAACCCCGAACCTGTAGGACTTTATAGGTTATTAATAAAAAAATAGTATATATCTGATTCTAATTACGTGACATTATTAGAGTTTAAATTTTGCTTTACAATACACAAATATATTTTTAGATATCTTATACAATTTTGTCCAAATTAATTTTATATAACTGAAGTTTGGCCATCACACACCTACATAGAGATACAGTTTTATTCTGAAATAAACAACTGGCATTATCGAACCCCTAGGTTCATGGCTGCGCGGACATAAGCTCTCCATATATCCCTATCCTGACCTAATGTTTTCCAATCATCCCCTGTAAAATCTACTTCCCTCAAATCATAGTTAATGTTATTCTCCCACATCATTCTTGGTCTACCAACTCGGCGTTTTCCCTCTAGTTTTCCTACAAGAACCTTCCATGCACGTCTTTCATTCCCCATTCGTACCACATGTTCTGCCCATCGCAGTCTATGAGAATTAACTGTTCTCATTATATCTGGCTTCCTATAATGACCATGTAATGTAGTCTTCTCCATTCACCTGTCTGTTCATCTCTCTTTGGTCCAAAAAATGTTCCTAAAAACTTTATTCTCAAATACTCGCAATCTTCTTTCCTCCCTTAAAGTAAGAGTCCATGTTTCGCATCCATATAATATAACTGGTAGAATAATAGTTTTGTATATTTTCAGTCTGTAATAAACAAGGAAGTAATATTTTAACTAAAAATAGTCATTGAGTACACAAATCCATCCATCGATAGTAATTCTGCCCGAAGGCAGGTCTTTCACTGCAATCATAGCATTTTCATGCTATGCATTCCAGCTTTACTAGGGAATTATAGGTGTGGTAGCTTCCCATTGCTTTCCACACCGGTGATGGATGATGATGAGATGATAATGATAAGGATGATGATGATGATGATAGCCGGATGATTTTCGGGGACCTTTGGGCCCTAAGCTTCCTAACATTTGTCTTACAGGTGAGGAAAAACCCCGAAAAAACCTCACCCAGGAGCATGTCCCGACCGGGAATCGAACCCGGGCCCGCTGCGTGACAAGGCAGCACGTTACCTCGAGACCACAGCGGTAGTCATTGTGTACACAAATCTGCCCTAGCAATAATGTTGACACATTTTTAATGCAGATGTGACTGAATGTATTTTATAAACTATTTATAAAAATATGTTTATGAAGAGGGGGTACGCCGTAGCGTAGTGGTTAAGGCACTGCGCTACAAGCCGGAAGGTCGAGGGTTCGAGTCCCGGTGGGGTCAGGATTTTTAAACTGACCCAAACCTTCTGGCGGCACTATGGCCCTGGGGTCGACTCAGCCTCTAACTGAAATGAGTACCAGACGCTTGTTCTGGGGTAAAGGCGGCCGTCACGCAGGGCTGACAACCCGGCTGACATCAAGTGCCGATTGTCAAGAAAAAGTGGGAGCCTTAACCTCCTACTACCCCAAGGGCCTCTTGAGGCCTGTAGTGGGATCACTTTACCTTTACCTTTATGTTTATGAAGAACTCTTTTACTTAATCGGCTACAGAAGCTTCATGATAGGCCTCATGGCCCGTTTCGCTCTCAAGATATCGAATCTTCCCATCTTTAAAGGAACTCGACATGCAACCTTGAGAAAAATAAAAAGATGTTGACCTACAGAGACAAATGGCTGCAACATGTATCCCGAATGTCATCAACTAGGATCCCTAATACAGTTCTGGTATCGCCCACGAGGACCACGACGTCCACAAAAACGACTTTTAGACCCTGTCTAGTTGAGACCGAAACAGGTCAACATTGGCCTATATTCATGAATGGTGTATGATGATGATGATCTTCTTCCGGCATTCCTCCGATCTTGTGGATGGTAATGAATTGCCTGTTTTCTAGTCTAGCTGAATCCATCTGTTTACACTAGTATACTCGAGGTAGCGTGCTGCCTTGTCACGCAGCGGGCCCAGGTTCGATTCCCGGTCGGGACAGGCTCCTGGGTGAGGTTTTTTCGGGGTTTTTCCTCACCTGTAAGACAAATATGAGGAAGCTTAAGGCCTAACGGTCCCCGAAAATCACCCGGCCATCAGCATCATTCTTATCATTATCATCATCATCCTTCACCGGTGTGGAAATCAACGGGAAGCTACCACACCTATAATTGCCTAGTAAAGCTGCAAAGCTTAGTATGAAAATGCTATGATTGCAGTGAAAGACCTGCCCTCGGGCAGAATACTATGGATGGATGGACCATTTAAGTTTATGAGTATTTTATAATTTAAAGTAAATATACTTAACTCCCTCATGGACCAAATCTTGACGTAGTGAAAGGGCTCAGTATCTAATAACCTAGACGACCATATCGGGTAGGACTGACTTAGCTAGACTGTGATTGATTGAGAAGAAGAGAAGGGAACTAGTCTATAAACGTGGGATTTACCAACTGCTTTCAAGGAGGAGGAAGAACAAGTATCCAACGGCGAAAAAGACAAGGAGATAACCCATAAAAAGGGGAAAACAGTCTCTTTAATCAAGATTAAAGTAACTGTTCTAGGGGAAGAAACCTCAGAATTCAAATTCCTGGTCCTCCAGGTTGGGGTTTTGCGGATGGGTTGGTAGCTCTTCCAAATAAAAACAAATGTTACTTCTCAAATTAATAACGCCGGATGGAAGCGTCATCATATAGTGTGAAAAGTGTCCTGAGATTTTCGTAGCCCCCTCATGTAGAACCTTAGGAAAATGAAAAAATAGGATGTTTTTTCTAGGATTTTTTTTAATTAATACAGATCGAATGCTTTGAGAAATGACATTAATATTCTGAGCAAAATTGTATGTAAATGAAGGAAAGATCAAATTAGAAATGAATAAATAATAAGACAACTGGATATTCAGGTAATAGGTGAATGGGTGAAAAAATTAAGATTTGAATGGAATCAGCATATATGAAACTAGATAGAATTGTACGCATAGCAAGAGATAAGTTACGAGAGGATGGGAGAAGGACACCTGGAAGACCAAAAAAAGAGATGGAAGGGCTCTTAATTCTATGTCATAGAGCTAAAACAAATAGAAGAAGAAGAAGAATCATCATCATTAAATTATAAGGTCGTATTTCTTCTCCTTTTGGTTATGTTTAAAAACTTTTTAGGTCATAAATTCTTGCATATTTTCTTATTTTTTTAGGTCATAGATATCCGCCTCCAGGTAATTATTACATACAAGTCCTGGCTTATTGTAACAATGCCTTCAGGTGGTTATTCTAAAGAATTTTGAGTTCAAGGAAATATTGACTTCGGCCTTTCAGGGACAAATAACAATATGTTAAAGTAGATATAAATGTAGCAAATGTCAGCAAATTATGCAAAGAGATAAGAAAAAATGTGATGGAGAAGCAGCAAAGGCGTGGGAACGAAAAAATCACGCGAGCCTCCTATCTGGTGCCTGGCTGAGATCGCAATATCAGTAAATGATGACGCTTACATAAACCCAGTGTTTCTATGCAACATCTTCTCACAAAAAAAGTCTTAACCAAAAATAAGAAAAAATACAAAAAAAACAAGAAATGCCACAAAATCAAGAATTAATAAAACTTAATTTTGAACAATCCTCGATTTTCCCAGCATATCAAAATTTTAACTGTTGATTTCATTGGAACATTCCAGGTAAATTGTATGGTAACTCACGTAAAATTTACAACAAAGTTAAGTTCAATATTTATTTTTAATTACTTGAAATAATTATATATTTTTAATGATCCCGAGAGCTATGCCGGCGGTAGCATTGGTGCCGATAGGGTTACCCATGCCGGACTGGTCGAAAGTGATAAGCCAGACGAAAAAAATACCTTGGTCGAAAGAGTGATGGTCTTTCACCGTAAAAATGCAACCATCAAGAAATGCGGACATAGGTTCAACTGGGGTAAAATTTTCCGGAGGTCAAACAGTCTCCCATTCGGTTCTCCGGGCGGGGATTACTTCAGGGAACTCATGCCAAAGGTTCAAACACAGGGACATGGAATGTTAGGACTTTATACAATAGCGGGGCACTAGAGATATTAACGCGGGAATTAGATAAATCGCCCGTGGATGTAGTCGCTTTACAGGAAGTTAGGTGGCCAGGAGAAGGTAATGGAAGCTTCTTGTAGGAAAACCAGAGGGAAAACGCCCAGTTGGTAGATCAAGAATGAGGTGGGAGAATAACATTAACTATGATTTGAGGGAAGTAGATTATACAGGGAATGATTTGAAAGCATTAGCTCAGGATAGGGATGTATGGAGAGCTTATGTCCGCGCGGCCATGAATCTACGGGTTCGATAGTGCCAGTGAGTAAGTAAGTAAGTAAGTAAGTAATTAGCTGCAGATGGTACAATATATATATATAGTGCCAGTGAGTAAGTAAGTAAGTAAGTAATTAGCTGCAGATGGTACAATATATATATATATATTATATATTGTACCATCTGCAGCTAATTACTTACTTACTTACTCACTGGCACTATCGGGACCTATATATTTATATTGTAGAGATCGATGCAGCCTTCTCGATGCTCAAAATTTTCAGATCAGAAACAGTGTTATCCTAGAAAAAATAAAGTTCGATTAAACAATTCTACAATTTGTGGGAAATAAACAATTACAATGGTTGGACACGTGAAGAGGATGAATGAAGATAGATTGCCAGTTAGGAGTTTGGAGTGGATTCCAAATCGGAGGAAAAGAAGAGGGATATCTTAGAAGACATGGATAGAGGGAATTATGAATTTGATGAAGGACAGAGGACTGCAGGATGGCGACTGGAAGGATAGAGATGAATGGAGGAAGATAATCAAAACTTAATATTTGGCTCAGGAAAATGTTGTATACATTTAAAACCTGTTAAAATAATATGGATACTGACTTGTTCATTGGATTCTGATTTTTTTAGGATGACAAAATCTATGGGACAAGTACACCAAAAGAGACTTCAAGCCGAGTCTGAAGATTTTGGGACTCGAGAAAGAATCTTAACTCCACTAGGTGCTTCTGAGCTAAATTTAATCGGTCTTCACCATACAAGTAACAATTTAGTTTCCTACTAGATGTCTGCTTGAGGTGAAGTACTACGTGCCCCTCACTGACATCTATAGGGAAATAATGCATAACTAAATTAGTCTGGTTAAGAAACTCCTCACTAGAGGAGCCTCCACATTCCGAGCGGTATGAACGGGGATCAATCAATTTAATACTATGTAATCAATTGATTTGGTGTTTACTTGATGAAAATCCATTATGTTTATTTATGAAATAAAACAATCATAGTTTTATATGATTTTGATAAATATTTATTTTTTGCGCGATAGTGCGTTTCGTCGTACTTACCAGCAATGGCGACCATTATTGAAAGTTGAACTTCCTACATTTCGGGGCTGCCAACCTAAGTAACTATACTGTAATATTACATTTACACCCAAGTGCGGGAAGTAAAACCACTGTCCTCTATTTATACTACTTACAATGAATATACAGAAAACATCCAAAAGGTAGTGTTAATGTACATTATACGAAACAACTCACTGAATTTTATTTGAAACAATATAAAACAATTAATACATACTTGCGGCCATGTTATCAATAATTGTTCTCAAGGCCTCCTGTTGTTTCAACTAATAAATATTTCCCACACTGTTAATTTTAGTCAATTGTTTATACTTACCTACTCACTGGCACTATCGAACCCGTAGGTTCATGGCCGCGCGGACATAAGTTCTTCATATATCCCTATCCTGAGCTAATGCATTCCAATCATTCCCTGTATAATCTACTTCCCTCAAATCATAATTAATGTTATTCTCCCACCTCATTCTTGGTCTACCAACTGGGCGTTTTCCTTCTGGCTTTCCTACAAGAAGCCTCCATGGAAGTCTTTCATTCCCCATACGTGCAACATGTCCTGCCCATCGCAGTCTACGAGACTTAACTGTTCTTATTATATCTGGCTTCCTATAAAGACCATTTAGTTCATTGTTATGTAGTCTTCTCCATTCACCTGTCTGTTCATCTCTCTTTGGTCAAAAAATTTTCCTAAGTACTTTATTCTCAAATACTTGTAATCTCCTTTCCTCTCTTCAAGTAAGAGTCCATGTTTCGCACCCATATAATATAACTGGTAGAGTAGAGTAATAGTTTTATATATTTTCAGTTTAACGTTTTTTGAAAGGAGTTGGGACATCAAGAGTCTCTGCAATGCATAATAGCACGCATTTCCAGAATTGAGCCTATGTTTAATTTCTTTGTGCATCTCATTCCTATTTGTGATTATTGTTCCTAGGTATTTGAATTCAGCCACTTCCTCAAAATTTCCCTCATTTGTCATTAGCTGTCCATTTCCATTATATAATGAATTTCTACGTGTGACCATATATTTAGTATTATTGATATTTATTATTTACTTACTCACTGGCACTATCGAACCCGTAGGTTCATGGCCGAACGTACATAAGCTCTCCATACATCCTTATCCTGAGCTAATGCTTTCCAATCATTCCCTGTATAATCAACTTCCCTCAAATCATAGTTAATGTTAATCTCCCACCTCATTCTTGGTCTACCAACTGCGCGTTTTCCCTCTGGCTTTCCAGTCCTAATTTCTTAGTGTTACTCAATAGTGTGTGCGTGTTGTCCTTTAGTATCTCCTCGCTATCGGCCAATAATACTACATCATCAGCATAAACTAACAGCTTATTAATACCATTCAGTTGTAAGCCTTCCTCATTCTCTAAAGATTTAATGGCATGCTCTAGTAGAAAATTAAATAGTAGAGGGGATAGTACATCTCCTTGCTTCAACCCATTCTGGATTTCAAAAGTGTCCGAAAATTGTTTGCCTACACGCACCTTACTCTTTGTGCTATTCAGACACATTCGTATAAGTCTAATTAACTTTTTAGGAATTCCAAACTCCAGCAGGATACTATATAACTTCTCCCTCTTAACTGAATCATATGCTTTTTTGAAGTCTACATATAGTTGATGTACAGTACCATTATATTCCCATTTATTTTCTAAAATCTGTCTTATAGTAAAATCTGATCTGTTGTAGACCTGTTTCTTCTAAATGCACATTGATGATCTCCTAGAATGTCATCAATGTAGGGAGTAAATCTGCTTACTAATATATTTGTTAGGATTTTGTACGAAGTTGAAAGTAATGAGATGCCACTGTAGTTGTTGCAATCAGTTTTATCTCCTTTCTTATAAATTGGTACGATAATTGATTCCTTCCATTCATCTGGAAGAGCTTCTTTTTTCCAAATCATACGAAGCAACCAGTGTATCTTGTCCATCAATTTATCTCCCCCTGATTTTCTCAGTTCTGCTGGGATCTCATCTGAACCTGATGCTTTATACATCTTCAATTTTTCAATCGCCATTTCAACCTCTAATGCACTTGGCTCTGCGACTAGCGTTTCTGCTCTCTGTAAATTATCCTCCTCAATGTCCTGTTCTGTATGTACATTTAATAGCTGATTAAAGTAACTTTTCCATCTATTTAATATACTCCTGGAATCTGCAATCATATCCCCATTTTCATTCCGAATTTTGTTTGTTCTAGCCTGAAACCCTTTCTTCTCTATACTAATTCCCTGATATAATTATCTAATGTTCGTATTTTTTGCATTCATTTCAAGATCATTAATCTTCTCTATCAAATATTCCCTCTTTTTACTCTTTAGTAACTTGGTGGTTTCCCGTCTAATACTACTCAATTGCTTTAAATTTACCTCATTTGGCTTGTGTAACCATTTCATTTTTGCTAGCTTTCTTTTCTTTACAATGTCGGCACATTCATCATTAAACCATTTCTTGTTTTGCCTCTTTTTTAAACAACCAATGCTTTCTGATGCTGACAATTTAATAGTATCTCTTATAGCCTCCCATTCTTTATTTATATCAGTTTCTTCTTCGTTTGCCACATTGCCATCTGAAAATTCCAGTACTTCAAATCTATTAGCAATTTTGATTTGATATTCTTGTCGCATTTCATCATTTTTCAAGTTTTTTAATTCAAATTTTTCAGAATCATCTTTAGCGTTTGTTCCTCTCATAAGCGATAGCCATTGTCTGACTTTCACACTCTGACCAGATGATGATCCGTAATTGCAGTCGGTCCCTCTAACTGATCTAACATCGTTGATGGCTACTGTGCCAAACGTTTATTCCACTAATACAATGATCTATCTCTGCGTCTCCGATTTCCTCCATCTGGGGACGTCCAGGGTTGTAATTTAATGAATGTCCTTAGGTTGAAATGTTTGTGCTCTTAACAATGAGATTCTTCGATGTGGCAAATGTAACTACTCTAACCCCGGGTCGTTATTTTTAACTAATCTTCATGAATACTTACTTTTGCTATTGTTGGTTTGAATATAGTCTCTGCGCCTTCTCGCGTGCCCCCACTTTTGCATTAAAATCTTCTTAAACAATTTTCATATGATATCGCGAAAGGCTATCAAATAAGCATTACAATTCTTCATAGAACTCATCCTTGATCTTCTTATCTTTATCTTCTGTGGGGGCATGTACATTTACAATAATAAAATCATGTCGTTTGCCCTTTAGAATTATGTATGATATCCTATCACTAACAAACTTAATATCTCGGATAGCGGATAGGATCCTCCTTCTGACTAAAAAACCCGTTCCAAATGCAGGTCTTTCTGCACCCCCGTAGTATAATGCAAAGCTTCCTGATTCCTGACTACCTTCTCCTGGCCATCTAACTTCCTGTAAAGCGACTATATCCAAGGGTGATTTATCTAATTCCCGCGTTAATATCTCTAGTGCCCCGCTATTGTATAAAGTCCTAACCTTCCATGTTCCTAAGAACATGTCCCTGTGTTTGAGCCTTTGGCATGGGTTCCCTGAAGTAGTCCCCGCCCGGAGAACCGAATGGGGGACTATTTGACCTCCGGAAAATTTTACCCCAGTTGAACCCATGTCCGCATTTCTTGACGGTTGTATTTTTACGGTGAAAGACCGTCACTCTTTCGACCAAGGTACTTTTTTCGTCTGGCTTATCACCTTCGACCAGTCCGGCATGGGTAACCCTATCGGCAGCAATGCTACCGCCGGCATAGCTCTCAGGATCATTTAAGCACGCAAGCCACTCCACCACGACAAGGTAAAGATACCATGGAGGGCAATTGTTTATAATGAACGCAAATATTTCCAACAAAGATGTTATCATTTAACTATTATGTATTATTTTGAAAACACCATCGTGCAAAAAATAATGTACAACGCACGTTTGTGAAGTGTTTTACATAATCTCGGAAATTAAAAACCAAGCTATCGCTCGGTTTTTTAAAATTTTCCTCGATTCTGTAAAAACCACTTACCAACCTTGCATCGTAATATACGTCTATTGTTCAACATTCGTAATAGCTGTTTCCTTTCGTCTGAATAAGATAAGGTGTATTGAAACAGCTGTTACGAATATTGGATAATATACATATTTATGAAAATCTTATAAAACTTTGATAGCTTTATTTAATAAATAAAAATGTAATATACTTTCAAGTTTCATGGTGGAAAATGCCGGCAGATTCAACCGTTGACAACCAAACCAAGGAATAGGTATGAAATCAAAAACGAAATGAAAATATATTTATTTTATTTATACACGAAGTGAACTGAATATCTTCAAACTATTAGACATTGCACAGTACAGACATCAATGAATGGACCACATCAATAGAATGGATAACAATAGGATTCCGAAAGAGATACTTCATTACAAACCACTACGACGAAGAAATATTGGAACACCCAGTAAAAGACGGACAGACCAATTCTAGCATGAGATCGAAACAGACCTTTAGGTATAATCCTTGATGCTGAGGATGATCATGATGGAAAATTTAACATTAGATTTATGTATTTAATTGCAGAATAAAATGCATATTTGTATAACAATTCACTGGTTGAGTGGAATATAAGGTCGTTTGGTCTTAACTCTGCCAGTTTAAATAAAACTTTTATTATTATTATTATTATTATTATTATTATTATTATTATTATTATTATTATTATTATTATTATTTATAGATAGATCATCGGTTGATTAATGCCTTTGACAACGTCCGATTCCCAATAGCCAATTTTGTTGGCCCATCCAATCTCCTGGTTGTAGATGTTTCTCCTTCATGTATAAATATATTCCCTGACTCCAGGCCTTCCATTTTTCCTAGGGGATCATTTCATCTTATCTTTTCTGTCAAATTCTTCCTATTAAGGGTAGATCAGGCTCTTAGCTGTATTGAAAGCAACTGATCTAAGGATGGACAGCTGAAAAAAACTCTGGTCCTCCAGGTAGGGGATTGATGCGGTAGGCCAGCTCCCTCCCATCAGAAAAAAAAAATGCAATGCTAAAAAAACCTAATAGTGATAAGCTGGTCAGATTTAAAAAAAATATTATTTATACTTCCTCATTATCGCCTAATATTAGACTATGTAAAAAATGTAAATTAATTTTGCCTGAATGATTTAAGATACCTAAAATATACACATACATTTTAAAGCTAAATATAATATTAATTAAAACAAAATTTAATACCAAAGTAATTAAAAGCAGAGTTATAGTATTTGTTTACTTACCATTTACTTTTTATCCCTCTTCAGTGCTTACTACCCATAAATTTGAAACAAAAATCTTAAACTAAAATAAATATAATTGCTATTCCTCCAGTTATATTATATGAGTTTGAAACAAGGGCTCTTATTTTAAAATAGAAGTATTTGAGAATAAAATACCTAGGAAGATTTTTGGAACCACAGTGGACAAACATGTTGATGAATAAAAAAAAACATAACAATTAACTACCGTACATTATCTTCATGGTAAATCATACATAATAAGAACAATTAAGCCTGTAGTCCAAGATCTGGCTGCAAGATTACTACGTTCATCGAGTATATGAACAAAATCAATTTTTTCATGAAATTGTGAATTACTGAATACATTTTTGCCGAGTTGCCTATTAAAATTCGGCCGCCAGTATGTTTTATTAAAATATAATTAATTTATTTATTCGAAATAATTTTATTCACTTGTTATTAACATAAATTATAATCCAGTTCGCAGAAATCGTTGTATAGAACTTGAAAAGTTTTGATTGCCATTGCACACTTGGCCGTAAACCTCCTCGCGGCTACAGCAGTCTGTGACACCAGTCAGTAATAAAAAGGCGGTAAGTACGTATTTATTGTTTTATATTGTTTCAAATAAAGTTCAGTTAATTAAAAATCATGTGATTTGTTTGGTATAATGTATATTAACACTACCTTTTGAATATATTTATATATATATACATTGTACGTAGTGTATATACAGGGCCCCTCCATGGTATCTTTACCTTGTCGTGGTGGAGTGGCTTGTGTGCTTAAATGATCCTGAGAGCTATGCCGGCGGTAGCATTGCTGCCGATAGGGTTACCCATGCCGGACTGGTCGAAGGTGATAAGCCAGACGAAATAAGTACCTTGGTCGAAAGAGTGACGATCTTTCACCGTAAAAATACAACCGTCAAGAAATGCGGACATGGGTTCTACTGGGGTAAAATTTTCCGGAGGTCAAATAGTCCCCCATTCGGTTCTCCGGGCGGGGACTACTTCAGGGAACCCATGCCAAAGGCTCAAACACAGGGACATGTTCCTAGGAACATGGAATGTTAGGACTTTATACAATAGCGGGGCACTAGAGATATTAACGCGGGAATTGGATAAATCGCCCTTGGATATAGTCGCTTTACAGGAAGTTAGGTGGCCAGGAGAAGGTAGTCAGGAATCAGGAAGCTTTTCATTATACTATGGGGGTGCAGAAAGACCTGCATTTGGAACGGGTTTTTTAGTCAGAAGGAGGATCCTATCCGCTATCCGAGATATTAAGTTTGTTAGTGATAGGATATCATACATAATTCTAAAGGGTAAACGACATGATTTTATAATTGTAAATGTACATGCCCCCACAGAAGATAAAGATGACAAGATCAAGGATGAGTTCTATGAAGAATTAGAATGCTTATTTGATAGCCTTTCACGATATCATATGAAAATTGTCTTAGGAGATTTTAATGCAAAAGTGGGGCGGGAAGATATATTCAAACCAACAATAGGCAAATTCAGTCTTCATGAAGATAGTAACGACAACGGGGTTAGATTAGTCACATTTGCCACATCAAAGAATCTCATTGTTAAGAGCACAACATTTCAGCATAAGGATATTCATAAATACACCTGGACGTCCCCAGATGGAGAAACTCGGAACCAGATAGATCATGTATTAGTGGATAAACGCTGGCACAGTAGCATCATTGATGTTAGATCAGTTAGAGGGACAGACTGCAATTCAGATCATCATCTGGTCAGGGTGAAAATCAGACAACGGCTATCGCTTATGAGAGGAACAAACGCTAAAGATGATTCTGTAAAATATGAATTAAAAAACTTGAAAAATGATGAAATGCGGCAAGAATACCAAATCAAAATTGCTAATAGATTTGAAGTACTGGAATCTTCAGATGACAATGCAAACGAAGAAGAAAACTGATATAAATAAAGAATGGGAGGCTATAAGAGATACTATTAAATTGTCAGCATCAGAAAGCATTGGTTGTTTAAAAAAGAGGCAAAACAAGAAATGGTTTGATGAGGAATGTGCCGACATTGTAAAGAAAAGAAAGCTAGCAAAAATTAAATGGTTACACGAGCCAAATGAGGTAAATTTAGAGCAATTGGGTAGTGTTAGACGGGAAACCACCAAGTTACTAAAGAGTAAAAAGAGGGAATATTTGAGAGAGAAGATTAATGATCTTGAAATGAATGCAAAAAATAGGAACATTAGAGAATTATATCAGGGAATTAGTATAGAGAAGAAAGGGTTTCAGGCTAGAACAAACATAATTCGGAATGAAAATGGGGATATGATTGCAGATTCCAAGAGTATATTAAATAGATGGAAAAGTTATTTTAATCAGCTATTAAATGTACATACAGAACAGGACATTGAGGAGGATAAGTTACAGACAGCAGAAATGCTAGTCGCAGAGCCAAGTGCATTAGAGGTTGAAATGGCAATTGAAAAATTGAAGATGTATAAAGCATCAGGTTCAGATGAGATCCCAGCAGAACTGATAAAATCAGGGGGAGAAAAATTGATGGACAAGATACGCTGGTTGCTTAGTATGATTTGGGAAAAAGAAGCTCTTCCAGATGAATGGAAGGAATCAATTATCGTACCAATTTATAAGAAAGGAGATAAAACTGATTGCAACAACTATAGGGGCATCTCATTACTTTCAACTTCGTACAAAATTCTAACAAATATATTAGTAAGCAGACTTACTCCCTATATTGATGACATTCTAGGAGATCATCAATGTGCATTTAGAAGAAACAGGTCTACAACAGATCAGATTTTTAGTATAAGACAGATTTTAGAAAAGAAATGGGAATATAATGGTACTGTACATCAACTATATGTAGACTTCAAAAAAGCATATGATTCAATTAAGAGGGAGAAGTTATATAGTATCCTGCTGGAGTTTGGAATTCCTAAAAAGTTAGTTAGACTTATACGAATGTGTCTAAATGGCTCAACGAGTAGGGTGCGTGTAGGCAAACAGTTTTCAGACACTTTTGAAATCCAGAATGGGTTAAAGCAAGGAGATGCACTATCTCCTCTACTATTTAATTTTGTACTAGAGCATGCCATTAAATCTTTAGAGAATGAGGAAGGCTTACAACTGAATGGTATTAATAAGCTGTTAGTTTATGCTGATGATGTAGTACTACTGGCCGATAGCGAGGAGATACTAAAGGCCAACACGCACACACTATTGAGTAACACTAAGAAATTAGGACTGGAAGTAAATATCAGTAAAACTAAATATATGGTCACACGTAGAAATACATTATATAATGGAAATGGACAGCTAATGACAAATGAGGGAAATTTTGAGGAATTGGCTGAATTCAAATACCTAGGAACAATAATCACAAATAGGAATGAGATGCACAAAGAAATTAAACATAGGCTCAATTCTGGAAATGCATGCTATTATGCATTGCAGAGACTTTTGATGTCCCAACTCCTTTCAAAAAACGTTAAGCTGAAAATATATAAAACTATTGTTCTACCAGTTATATTATATGGGTGCGAAACATGGACTCTTACTTTAAGGGAGGAAAGGAGATTACGAGTATTTGAGAATAAAGTTCTTAGGAAAATTTTTGGACCAAAGAGAGATGAACAGACAGGTGAATGGAGAAGACTACATAACAATGAACTACATGGTCTTTATAGGAAGCCAGATATAATAAGAACAGTTAAGTCCCGTAGACTGCGATGGGCAGGACATGTTGCGCGTATGGGGAATGAAAGACGTGCATGGAAACTTCTTGTAGGAAAGCCAGAAGGAAAACGCCCAGTTGGTAGACCAAGAATAAGATGGGAGAACAACATTAACTATGATTTGAGGGAAGTAGATTATACAGGGAATGATTGGAAAGCATTAGCTCAGGATAGGGATGTATGGAGAGCTTATGTCCGTGCGGCCTTGAACCTACGGGTTCGATAGTGCCAGTGAGTAAGTAAGTAAGTAAGTAAGTATATACAGGGCAGTGGTTTTACTTCCCGCTGCGAGGGAGCAATATAAAACAATAAATACGTACTTATCGCCATTTTATTACTGATTGGTGTCACAGCCTGCTGTAGCCCCGAGGAGGTTTACGGCCAAGTGTGCAATGGCAACCAAAACTTATCAAGCTCTATACAACGATTTCTGTGAACTGGATTATAATTTATTTTAATAATAAATGAATCAAATAAATAAATAAATAATTGTTTAATTAAACATACTGGCGGCCGAATTTTAATAGGCAACTCGGCAAAAATGTATTCAGTCATTCACAATTTTATGAAAAAAAAATGATTTTGTTCATACGCTCGAAGAACATACTAATCTTGCAGCCGGATATCGGACTACTGGTAGAGTGCAAGTGGCTGTATATGAGGTACGTATGGGGATGAATGAGGAAAATGGAAACATAATGCAGGAGAGCTACAAGGAAAGAGCCTAAAAAGTAAGCAAAATAATGAGGTGAAAATATAATATTGATCATGATTTTATGTAGGATATTTTACAGTGAATGATTGGAAAACATTAGCTCAGGATAGAGATGTATGGAGCTAGGTCCCCGCAGGCATTATTCTCCGGGTTATGAGTAATGAATTCTGGTTTGAAAGCTATTAGTTGAGTAATTTAATTTACTAATCTCCAATGCTATATAATACAATTTTCAAGATGCTTGTAAATTTATGATTTTATTAGTTTGAATTAGATGATTGCTTCTTTAAATAATATATTTGTCAGTGAATCTTTATACTGTATCCTCTTACAGGATGTGTTACTCGATACACCAAAAAATGCTGTTATCATCTTTTATATACAAAAATATCTTGCCAAGAACTAAACGTTATAATCCCATATTCCAATAATAATATATAATTTTTTGTTAAGTTATTTGAACAAATTATTAACATTTTTTTATTTACTGTAATCTTTATTATAATAAAATGATATATATCATTGATCTTCAGAAATCAATAGTAGAAAAATATCCTTTTGGATCACATACTATGCTAGAATAATTTCCCTAAAACAATTTTGAATGCATAATTTTGGGGGGAAATAAGTGGAAGTCGAAGGAAGACTGTTGTGAAAGAAGTGACAGAAATTATAGGATGCCAGGACAATCGAAAATGAAAAGTGTACCTGAAAGAAGAGAAAAAATGTTCATTGACAAGGCATTAACTTTAGAAAAGATAGTGATAATGGCAAAAGGTAAAGTGATCCCACTACAGACCTCCGGAGACCCTTGGGGTAATATGAGGTTAAGACTCCTATCATTTTAGACAATTGACACGAGATGTCAGCCAGTTTATCAGTCCTGCGTCATGAGTCATGACCGTCATTACCCCCACAAGAAGCGTCTGGTATAAATTTCCGTTCGAGGCTGAGTTGACCCCATGGCAATGATGCCTCCAGAAGGTTTGGATCAGTTTAAAAATCCTGACCCACCCGTATCTATATAATTTATAGATTAGAAATTATATAGATATACAAGACCACCAATGCAATGGAAACAGAGTGTAACACCAATAGAAAGGGGTAGTTCAAATATACAGGAAATTGTCCTACATTAAGAGGAAGAAGATAATAATAATAATTTAAATCTAGAACTCGATTAAATTATTTACTTAATAATGAGATTACAAAATATCAGCGAATAATAATAAAAATATCCCTATAAATTTGGAGAGGCTATATTATATAAAAGTCCACCGCTGTGGTCTCGAGGTAGTGTGCTGCCTTGTCACGCAACAGGCACGGGTTCGATCCCCGGTCGGGGCAGTTTTTCTGGGTGAGGTTTTTATCGGGGGTTTTCCTCACCCGTAAGACAAATGTCAGGAAAACTTTAAGACCCAAACGGTCCCCGAAATCATATGGCCATCATCATCCTTATCATCGTCATCCTTCACCGGTGTGGAAAATAACGTGAAAAATAGTATGAAAATGCTATGATTCCAGTGAAGGACCTGCCTTCGGGCAGAATTACTATGGATGGATATTATATAACTGCCTTGTCACGCAGCGGGCCCGGGTTCGATTCCCAGTCGGGCAGATTCCTGGGTGAGGTTTTTTCCTCACCTGTAAGACAACTGTCAGGAAGCTTAGGGCTCAACGGTCCCCGAAAATCATCCGGCCAGCATCATAATCCTTGTCATTATCATCATCATCCTTCACCGGTGTGGAAAGCAACGGGAAGCTACCACACCTATAATTCCCTGGTAAAGCTGCAAAGCATAGCATGAAAATGCTATGATTGCAGTGAAAGATCTATCCTCGGGCAGAATTACTATGGA
Organism: Diploptera punctata; assembly: GCA_030220185.1. Taxonomy (NCBI): domain Eukaryota; kingdom Metazoa; phylum Arthropoda; class Insecta; order Blattodea; family Blaberidae; genus Diploptera; species Diploptera punctata. Next base: position 1,282,953 of record JASPKZ010003884.1, read on the forward strand.
TGATGAATATTATATAATGCTAGTGGCATTATGTACAATAAGGCGTTCTATAAAATAATTAGACATTGTATAAAATGACAAAATTAAGTAGGTAAAGAATAAAATAGAGATAATTGTACACATTTCCTAGAGATTTGATAGAATATAAAACTGAAACAGATAAAGAATTATTTATTTTATATGAGTGGGAAATATACATATTTACTATTGAGGAGCGGATATAGATTACTGCTGCGCATTTAAGTGGTCAATCATTTGAGGGAGTAAGGGACATATTCCAAAGAAATCGGCTCCAACACGAGATGACATCATAATTCTCGCGTAAAGGAACTGTGCCGGATGTGCGACGCACAAGGCAGCCACCGATGTCCGCTGAACATGTGAAAGCCACAGTATCATTGATACAGTGACATTGTCACAAGATGGAGCACCGCTGCACTTTGCTATGTGAATATCTCAATAAGATGTATCCCAGCAGGTGCATTTCCTCGAATCTATGAACCGCGTTCGCATGATAGACATAGTATGTTAATGTTCTACTGCCCCACTAGTACAAACCTTGATTTCTTAACATTCTTCTTCTTCTACGTCATGGAATTAGATCATAGACATGTTCCCACATCAAGAGACCGTATCCCTCCATCTAGTTATGGGGCACCCAATATTTCTTCTTCCTTTGGATTTGTAGTGAAGCAAAATTTGTGGGAGTCTATTGGGTGTCATTATTTCTATATGTTGAAGCTAATTAGATCTTAAGTATTGATTTTTTTACACGCTTTATATTAGCTTGACCTGTATCTATCTATGTAACGGAATCTTTCGATACGATTTTCACCCACTTAAAAACATTGGATCGACTTGAAACGTTGTATACTTGTAAAGGACCAACGACAATACAATCATTTCATAATTGTTTTCTAAGATCCCGACCAGGATCATGAGGACATCAAAGAAATAAAGACCGGTATAATAGGTTGCGGACATATCGACTTTTTAGTCTATCGTTGTGGTAGCTCAGTTGGTAGAGTAGTGGACTATAGTGGTATATAATTTCAGTAATCCATAGGTCGGTTGGTTCAAATCATTTTTATAAGAGTATTACTTTTAGCTCATACTACAATAATATCGAATTTAAAGATATTTACATTTTAGAAAACCAAACAAAAATTAAAAATAAATAGTAGTTTAAAAAAACTAAAACAACAAGCTTTATTAGAAAACCGAATTAAATAAATGAAAAATAATTTTAATTTCCAACACGCATGGAATAAAATTAAAGTGGTCAACAAAAAATCATCTCCGACACATCTAGATTAAAACTAGAGTTATCTACAAAAAAAAATAATTTTACCATCAAAAGCGTGTGGTGCTCTATATCAATTAATATATTTGATAATAAACAGATATTGGTAAAAGTAAAGTCTCTAAGAAGAAAATGCAAAAACCATAAAATGCACCCCACGCTTTTGATGGTAAAATTATTATTTTTTTAGATAACTTTAGTTTTATAGAATAAAATTAGAGTTATCAACAAAAAGAAATTACCATCAAAAGCGTGGGTGCTTTTTACGATTTTTACATTTTCTTCTTAGAGAGCTTACTTTTACCAATATCTGTTTATTATCAAATATATTAATTGATATAGAGCACCCCACGCTTTTGATGGTAAAATTATTTTCTTTTTGTTGATAACTCTAATTTTATTCTATATGTGTTGGAGATGATTTTTTTGTTGACCACTTTATTTTATCCCAAGTGTATTGGAAATTAAAATTATTTTTCATTTTTTAGTTTTCTAATAAAGCGTGTTCTTTTAGTTTTTTGAAACTATTATTTATTTTAAACTATTACATATTTTTTCTATTCACTATATATGTTTATAATCTAGTTCTTATTTCTTCATTATATTTCTTATCCAACAATGTATAGCCTGCTACTAAACGTAAAAATTTCATTTCTGCTACATCTATTTCCCTTTTATCTGATCTATTAAATGTTCAGTTTTCACAAGCATATATTGACATAGATACTGCTATTGTTTCATAAAATTTTAATTGTGTAATTTTTAATGTTTTATTTTTTAGGGTTTGTTAACATCCTACGATCGAATAAATATATCCCTATGTCTAAGCATGTGCCATTGATCCTCTGAAGCATTCGTCGTCCGAAGATCTGAAGAAAGGGCTATTTTATTTCCGGGATATTTTACTCCAGTGGAAAACAAGTCCGCGTTTCTTGGCGATTGTATTTTTACTGTGAAAAATCGTCACTCTTTTGAGGAAGGTACCGGTATCTCTCTTGATCTGCCTTATCGCTTTTGACCTATCCTGCATGGGTAACCACTTTTGCAGCAATGCTATTGCGTCGTAGTTCTCCGGATATAATAATAATAATAATAATAATAATAATAATAATAATAATAATAATAATAATAGCTTTATTTTAGCTGGCAGAGTTAAGGCCTTGAGGCCTTGTCTACCACTCAACCAGGTTTTTTAAAAAATAGAAAAAATAGTCTTACATCTAAATTACAATATATATATATATATATATATATATATATATATCCATCCATAGTAATTCTGCCCGAAGGTAGGTCCTTCACTGCAATCATAGCATTTTCATGCTATGCTTGCAGCTTTACTAGGGAATTGTGTAGGTGTGGTAGCTTCCCGTTGCTTTCCACACCGGTGAAGGATGATGACGATGATAATGATAAGGATGATGATGATAAAGATGATGGCCATATGATTTCGGGGACCGTTTGGGGCTTAAAGTTTTCCTGACATTTGTTTTACAGGTGAGGAAAAACCCCGATAAAAACCTCACCCAGAAAAACTGCCCCGACCGGAGATCGAACCCGGGCCCGCTGCGTGACAAGGCAGCACGCTACCTCGAGACCACAGCGGTGGACTATATATAAACGATTACGAGTTATGAATACAATACAATTACTATTTATAATGTATTTTGATTTACTCTAAATTTAACGAATTAAATATATAATATGTACAAGATATATATAAAAAACGAGGAAAAGATTAATGACATAGTATAAAATTAAATAAATAGAGACAAATTAATTATTCCAAATCGTAGACCTTTTCCTAGCGTTTGTCGTATTTTGTTTCCGTCTTTGATCCGAGGCTTGATCCTTGGGACTGCGAGCAATGTATAAGATACACCTTGAAGTGGGTTGCTAGCCCGTTCTCATGGCGGGTTTATTATTCGGGGTTACTCCCTAGGCTGATCGCCTTCACCCAGCTCCAGAGCTCAGCCTGCCCCGTTTTATTTCGGAGTTGTCTCTCCTAGATGGGTTGTCTTGCAGGACTAACGAACCCCATCCGCCCGTTGTCAATCTACAAGCATAGAGAACCGAATAGAGAGAATCTACAAGGCAGTAGATGTAGAGTTGCCTCTTCCGTCAGGTACACCGTACCGAAGGACTCCTTCTCCTCTGTATCTGCCGTTGAGGTCTTCACCGTAACCCTGGCAAGGGGCCCTCACAAGGTACTATCAGCTGGGCAAGCTGAACCAAGGTTTTTTTACGAGGTGTTACTCCTCCCCCTCACCCTTTTTCAACCTGGCTTGGGACAGGCTATGGCGGAAACTAGAGCTGATACAACAAAAACTAAACAAATAATAAGCACATGCGAAATGAAAATCTTAAGAACTATTCAGGGGAAAACATTATTTGATAAAATACACAACACAGAAATTAGGGACAACTGCCATATTCAAGACATAACCAAATTTATTATAGATAGACGAAAATATTGGAAGGGTCATATAGAAAGAATGGAAGAAAACCGGCTTGCAAAAAGAGCTAAAGAAGATAGACCAATGGACGGGAGAAGAACAAGAACAAGACCTGCCAAGAGATGGATAGACAGTGAATGTACATCCAGTACGTCTTCCTCCGAGGAGTGATTTTGGAAATAAACAGGATGAAAATCCTACAAATTAAGTTTAAGAAGAAGAAATTAATTATTAGAAACAGGTAACTGTATAAACGTGACTTAAAGGTGCCAAGTGTGCGGGAACCCCTGATATCTCGAGGAAGGAGATTCCAGGAGCGGGCAGAGGCTACTGTGAAGGAAGTAGAATAGGAGGAAGTGCTATGAAGAGGAATTGTTAGCAGACTGCTATCTTGTGACCTATATAGTACTCTGCTGGAATTTGAATTTCCTAAAACGTTAGTTAGACTTATTCGAATGTGTCTAAATGGCGCAAAGGTGCGGGTAGGCAAACATTTTTCTGATACCATTGAAAAACAAAATAGGTTAAAGCAAGGAGAAGCACTATCTCCTCTGCTACTCAATTTTGTACTACTAAATACAATCAAATATTTAGATGGCATTAATCACCTGTTGGTATATATCTGATGATGTATTATTAAACAGCTCTACAATTTTTTTTGTTGCCCTGGATATCTCAGCGAATTTCTATGTTTTCAAGTACACAGTTTACGAATATATTCATGTAAAGTGCTGAATGTGCTTTAGTTTTTTATAATTTTTGCGTATCTTATATCTTAAACAGTAAACGGCTTGTTACTAATAAAAATTATGTTTCCGGTCATGACTTGATTTCTGCACATTTTTTCGCGTATACAAATATCACGTGATCCCCACTCTCACACCCCTCACTCCGCACTTCGGCAGCGATCTCAATTATTTGACAAAATTAAAGTACTCACGACGTGTATCTGGATATGATAAAAAAAAAATTCGTCAAAGCGTTGGACAAGGAAGGAAAATGTTTCAAATACATTTGTAGAAAATTTCCTAAGCTCAGTATGTAATAGTTAAAAGGCGGAATATTTCAAGGTCCTCAAATTCGGCAATTGATGAAAGATGCAAATTTTATCAAACGTATGACTGTTCCGGAAAGTGAAGCTTGGAAGGGTTTTGTATTGGTAGTAGAAAATTTCCTAGGTAACTATAAAACACCAAATTATAAACAAATTGTGCAAAACATGTTGATAAGCTTCAAGATACTGGGAGCAAATATGAGTATAAAGTTAGACTTTCTTCACAGTCACCTGGACAGATTTCCGGATAATTTAGGAAATTATAGCGACGAACAGGTAGGGCGCTTTCACTTGGATCTAAAAGTAATGGAGGAAAGGTATCAGGATAGATGGGACCGTCACATGATGGCAGATTACTGCTGGTCTTTAAAAAGAGATTGTCCCCTAAAAAATCATACAAGAAAATCTTATAAAAGGCGTTTCACTGAAGTATAACATGGGTTTTCGATATTTTTCTTTCTATTTATGTCAGTGCATACTAATTTTTAAAAAAACAATTGACATTATAATATATATCTGTTATATTTCTTTCATATTTTCCAATTTTTGTAGTGTAAAATGAAAATAAAGATTAAAAAAAACAGAGCAATTCCAAAATCATTGATAGTTTCATGAATTGTGAGCATAAATATAATGAAATCAATCTTATATCAAGGGCAACAAAATCACTGTTGACCAGTGTTATTATTAAGCGATAGTGAAGTAATACTAAAGCACATTCTATTAGATAGCAATATAAACTGGGGCTGGAAGTAAATATACTGGGACGTGTAGAAGTACATTATATGATTGATTCATCTATAGTAATTCTGCCCGTGGGCAGGTCTTTCACTACAATCATAGCATTTTCATGCTATGTTTTGCAGCTTTACTAGGGAATTATAGGTGTGGTAGCTTCCCGTTGCTTTCCACACCGGCGAAGGATGATGATGATGATGATGATAATGATAAGGATGATGATGAAGGCCGGATGATTTTCGGGGACCGTTGGGCCCTAAGCTTCCTGACATTTGTCTTACAGGTGGAAAAAAACTGAAAAAAAAAACCTTAGCCAGGAGTATGTCCCAATGGGAATCGAACCCGGGCCCTCAGCGTGACAAGGCATATGATTGATATGGAAAGTTAATAACAAATAAGGAAAATTTTAAAGAATGTCTGAATTCAAATACTAGGGATAATAGCCTAATTACAAACAGGAATTAAACGCAGAATAAAATTCAACATAGACTCAACTCTGGATACGCATGCTATTCGTATTACAGGGACTCTTGTATATCCCTACTTAAGTTTATACGTATATTATATTGATATACAACATAAACCATATAGAACAGAATCTTAGCGACTTTCGCCGTTAGATTATAGAATCAACCATTCCTGCGCCATCTATCAGCAAAATCTACATACTAATGTTCATTTCATACTTACAATATTTGAGAAAATGTTACTAACTCGTTAATTGTTGAGCACCATTTTTAAAAACTGAATTTATAACACTCTGGAAATATATGCTATTATTGCATTACAGAGACTCTTATCGCTTCAAATTCTAATAAAAAAAAAGTTAAAGAAATATTTAAAACGGGTATTCTTTCAGTTAGGATATATATAGTCTCTTACTTCAAGAAATAATGATATATTATGATCATGAGTAATTGAGAATAAAGTGTTTAAGTAATGCTATTATGCATTACAGGAACTCTTGTCCCAACTCCTTTCAAAAAACGTTAAACTGAAAATATATAAAACTATTATTCTACCAGTTATATTATATGGATGCGAAACATGGACTAAGAGAGGAAAAAAAATATTACGAATATTTGAGAATGAAGTTCTTAGGAAAATTTTTGGACCGAAGAGAGATGAACAAACAGGTGAATGGAGGAGACTCCTTAATAGTGAACTACAAGGTCTTTATAAAAAGCCAGATATAATAAGAACAATTAAGTCTCATAAACTGCAATGGGCAGGACATGTGGCACGAATGGGGGATGAAAGACGTGCATGGAAGCTTATTGCAGGAAAACCAGAGGGAAATGGCCAGTTGGTAGACCAAGAATGAGGTGGGAGAATAACATTAATGGATGAATCGAGAGCTTTATGTCCGCGCGGCCTTGAATCTACGGGTTCGATAGTGCCAGTAAGTTAGAGTTAAGTTACAGACAAAATTTAAATATCAAGAATCAATAATTAATTAATTAATTTGGTGTTTCCTTGATGAAAATCCATTATATATTTAATAAATGAGAGTATCAAAGTTAGTTTTATATGATTTTAATAAATACCGTATTTATTTTATTTAACATTCGTAACAGCTGTTTCGAATCAGTTTGTGCTAAGCAAAATCATCTAAAACATTTGCAGAGTAATTATGAATTGAATAGATTAGATTCCGAAATTGGGTGAAAATCGTTGGGGAGGGAGATGAAATTTAAGGCGTATTAAATCCCAACCAGTACATCATTTACCTTTCAGAATATTACATAAGACTGAGCTAACGTGATTTCTTCATCTTATTTCTGATTACCCGTTGACAGATGGCAGCCCAATTCACTATTTAAATAACTCTTAGTATTAAGATGTAGAGCTCGCGAAAACAAATGTAGGTGTGACACCTGGTGGTTAACATAATCTCTGATTCCGTGATTCGTGAGTTGAAATCCGGTCGAAGTAGAGATTTTTAAGGCGTTAAAAAAACTTGAATATGAGTTCCTCGGGATGAAATAAAACTCTGGACCCGTTTCGTAGATTTAAAGCACGTAAATTATCTCAAGCGTGGAATGAGATTCTGAGAAAATGTATATATATATATATATATATATATATATATATATATATATATGTCAGTAAAACTTTAAGGCCCAAATGGTCCCCGAAATCATATGGCCATCATCATCATCATCATCCTTCACCGGTGTGGAAAGCAACGGGAAGCTACCAAACCTACAATTCCCTAGTAAAGCTGCAAGCATAGCATGGAAATTCTATGATTGCTGTGAAGGACCTGCTTTCGGGCAGAATTACTATGGATATATATATATATATATATATATATATATATTCATCATAATGAATTTATACTTAAAAGCTGCACACTTAATTCCTTCCACTCTATATGTTATAATATCGTTAGTTTGATACTGTTTTTTTTTAATGTATTATGGATTAGCATTACAGAAAATGTAAAACTGAAAATTATAATGGACAAAATATTTATACTGTATAACACTAAGAAACTGGGGCTGGAGGTCAATATCAATAAATATAAATATATGGTTACTTGTAAAATACATTATTAAATGGGAATGAATATTTAACCGAAATCAGGGATCCTTTCTAAGTTACAGAATTCAAATATTTAAAAACAATAAATTAATTACAATAAGGAATGAGGAGCAGAAAGAAAATAAACAAGCGGCTAACTATGGAAACGCAAGATATTTTGTATAATAGAGATTCTCATTATACCAACTTCTTTAAAAAAATGTTAAACCTAAAATAAACCTATATAAAATATTTGGTCTTCCATTTGTATTATATTGATTTGAAACATGGTCTCTTACTTTAAGAAAGAAGAAAAGTTTATAAGCATTTGAGAAATAGAATATAATTTAGAATAGATTTATTTAGCCTGATGGTGTTATGGCCATGTGGCCTTCTCTTCAAATCACCAGGACAAATATATGTTACATATAAATACAAAAAATTACAATAATAGTACATACTAAACAATTAATTATCTGTCAAATTGAATAATAATGAAAATAATGTCTAATAATACAATGAAATTAAATACAATTAAAATTAAACTAATGATAGAATGTATACAGAAAGGAATAACGGCTCGAATATACTATACATAAAAAGAAAAGAAAGAAAAAATACAAAGAAAGTAATAAACTACGTATAATGAATTAATCTATCGCTTATTATACAAGGCATTAGGTAAATATATTAACAAATCTTAAAACTATTTTTATTAAATAATGAAAAAACAAATTATTATTTTTTAAAAAGTAATATTAGTGAGTTGTTTCTGTTAATAATTTTATTTTCAATTTGTTTCTGAAAGATGGTAAAGTTTGGCAGACTCTGACATAGGGTAGAATGGAATTCCATGTTCTAGCAAGAGAAACTGCAAAAGATTTCGAATAATAGGTAGTGCGATGAGGAGGGATATAAAGGACACTGTGCTCAAGGGACCGGGTATCTAATGTATGTGTATCAGAGAGTCTAGTGAAGCGGTGTGATAAATAATAAGGCAACGATGTGTGTAATATTTTATAGAGAAGGCATAGGGAATGGACGGTTCTACGATCTTGTAGACGAAGCCATGACAATTGTTCCAGGGATGGTGTAACGTGATCAAATCTGCGTACACAAATAAAACGTATACAAGAATAATTATGAATACGTTTGAAGTCTTTGGGTAAGAACAGTATTTAGGTCAGTAAAAAGAGTATCACAATAAGTACTTAGGAAATTTTTCGGACCAAATACAGACGTCAGGCAGGTGAATGGAAAAAAAGTAATAACTGAACTACGTGATCGTTATGGGAATCGGATATACGAGTAATAAGAATAGTGACTCACGTAAACTGTGATGTTAGGACATGTGACACGAATGAGAAATGAAATAGGGGCACGAGAACATATAGGAAAACCAGAAGGAAAGCGTCCAGGAGAATGAAGTGGGAAATAACATTAACCATAAATTGAGGGAGTTGAATTAGCTATAGTGAGAATGATTGAAAAACATTTGCTCGGGTTAGGGATGTATGGAGAGCTTACAGCATGTTCGCGGTTAGTGTCAGGGAGGCTGTGGGACAGAAAATATGATTTTTCAACTTTCAATTAAAGAATAAAAGTTTGTAAAATATCAAAAGTGGGCCTCATTAATATTGCTTTTTAAAAATTAATAATTTGTTTTTTTCATTATTTAATAAAAATAGTTTTAAGAATTGTTAATATTATATTTACCTAATGCCTTGTATAATAAGCGACAGATTAGTTCATTATAGTTTATTATTTTCTCTGTATTTTTTCTTTTTTTATGTATAATAGATTCGAGCTGTTATTCATTTCTGTGCACATTCTATCATTAATTTAATTTTATTGTATTATTAGACATTATTTTCATTATTATTCAATTTGACAGATAATTAATTGTTTAGTATGTACTATTATTATATTTTTTGTATTTATATGTAACATATGTTTGTCCTGGTGAGTGGAAGAGAAGACCACATGGCCTTAACTCCACCAGGCTAAATAAATATATTATATTCTAGTATATATATATATATATATATATATATTACTTAAATGACTAACACAGCCATCTCTGTGGTCTCAGGGTAAAATTGTTCCCTCGGTGTCAGTGAATCCGGGTTCAATGCCCAGTGGAAACAATTTTTCTGAGTGAGATTTTTGACGGTGGTTTTTCTTCTTGTAAGACAAATGGCAGAAACGTTAAGACAAAAATATTCTCCAACACCATTTGGCCATCAAAATCATCCATATAATATCCACCTTTTTTGGTATTAATGTAGCCTATGTCTTAAATGTTCATGTTGTTTCTAAGGGCTTTGAACTAATCATTTATCTCTCCTTTCAGAGAGGTCTAATTTGTCGTAAAAAAATGCGCACCTAAAAATTCGAAGCCTCATATTAATAATAATAATAATAATAATAATAATAATAATAATAATAATACATTTATTATATGGGTCTGAAACCTGGACAGCAAGTAGAAAACAAGCCAACAAGCTGTAAGCAGTAGAAATTGATTTTTGGAGGCGATCGATAAGAATTTCAAGAAGGCATAAGGTCAGAAACAGCACAACAAGGGAAATTATGCAAGTTGAAAGAAACATATTAGGAAAAATAGAAGAAAAACGTTTGAAATGGTGTGGACACCTCATAAGAATGGAAAAAGAGAGAATACCAAATAAGATCCTTAATTGGAAAGCTAATGGAAGAAGTGGAAGAGGCAGGGCTAGATAACGATGGATGGATGAAGTGAAGAGAAGTATGGAAGCTAGAGATTTGAGGGAAGAAGCAGTTTTAGTCAGGAACCTCTGGCGACAAATCACTTCGGGTTGAAGGAGAAACACTGTATTGTGGAATATTAATAAATAAAAAATAATAATACAAATGATATTATCGCCACACCATGATGGTTGTCCGTTTATATAAAAGTGGGTGCCGCGCACAATGCTTGACAATGATTAACATGCGGAATGAAGATATCCGTAAAGAACTACAAATATTCAGTTTGACAGATAAAATAGAAGGGTATAGGAGAAAATAGTAAGAACATGTCTGCAGAATGGATACCAACAGATTGCCTAGGAAAAGTCTGAACTATCAACCGAGAGGAGGAAAAAGAGATCGGGGACGCCCACGAAAGAGATGGACACAGCAGCTATAATACTTGGAGCCGGAACGAACCAAAAAGGTTTAATCCTCGCAAGTAGTATAATTGTAGTGTAGTCGGCATCTTTGTATTTAATTATATATAACAGCTGCGGGGAAACAAAGCGAGCCGCTGGACAACCATCATAGTGAGTCTACGATACTACTACTACTACTACTACTACTACTAATAATAATAATAATAATAATAATGTTTTATTTATTCTGGCAGAGTTAAGGCCATAAGACCTTCTCTTCCACACAACCAGCACAATTACAGAAAAAATGATAATATAGATATACACTATACTAATTATAAAGAGTTAAAGATATATTAAATGTAGTAATGTAAATTTCATATGTACAACATTTATGCGATAATAACAATACTAATACTTACGATAATGATGATGATAATAACAATAATATAATAATAATAGTATAAATATGATAAATTATACAAAAAACACCAATTAGTATATGTACCTTACACTGAGTAATGATGAAGTCGAGGTTAGAGCAAAATATAAATTTACATTTATTTTAAAAGATGCCAATGTCCTGCAGCCCCTTATTTCTTGTGGTAGGGAATTCCACTTGCGAGAAGTGAAGATAGTATACATGACATGGAGTGATGTGATGTCCTATGTTGCGGTATGTTAAACAAGAGACTATGTTTGTTATCGTGTGTTTAAATTATGGTTGGAGGATAGATATTGGAAACGAGATGATAAATAATTGGGAGTGGAGGTATGTAGGATCTTAATAATAATAACAATACACCTAACGTGTTGGTTTTGATTTAAGCGGTGCCCTTTGTTGATGAGAACTTGTAACACTCTGTATAAAAGGAAACCGCCTCTGAAGTCGCCCACGTGATTCTATTGTTAATTACGTAATAATATTATGTAGGCTTCCGTAGCACTCGATTCTCGAATAACTGGTTTTAACAAACAAAAGTAAATGTGATGCAAATGAGTGTGATTAATTAAGCACACGATCTGCTACTTACTTCAACTCTAGTTAAGACATGCGAGGACATTTTTACCCGTAAGACATGCGAGGACATTTTTTTCATGCATTACTACTAGCAATGTGAACAAATACATAGTCTGCCCAATCATTTAGTTTACAGGCGGCATCAAAGGTAACTGTTTCAATACACTGTTACTGGCAGGTAGAACCGTTATAAACTTGGAAAATGCCGCTCCAATCACAAAAAAACTAAGAACAGTTCTCTGCCAATAATGTCTTCGCATTTTTAAATGATTTTCCATGTGTACTAAACGTGGATGTAATTATCTAATAGCGTTACAATTTTTGTCTCTTACAGTTTTTTTAGTTGGCTATTTAATTCATGCCCCAAATGGCAGTCAATGACCAATAACATTTCAATGAATTTTTATTTACAACCAATCAGAGTCTTTTTCCACCTCGATTTTATCACTTTCATTTTATCGCTTTCATTCCATCAAGTGACTCCCAGATTGAATATATAGTGCACGTATGTAACCAGAGTCAGCTTGCGAGATATAACAGAAAAACATTCGTAGCAATTGATTATACCATAAAAAAAAGAAACCACTGTTTTCATTTGCTTAAACGTTTTATTTCCCAGGAATTAACGTTGCAGAAAAATATAATTGACATCTTTACATCATAGTACATCAGAAATTAATTAATAGCCTGTACTGATGTGTTTCACTTTGTCTCCATTAGAGTGCATTCTTACAATATTGCGATTCTATTTGGCAATAAATATGATCTGGTTGCAGTGATGAACAAATTAAACATAACATTTATCATTTGTTTTCAAACATCGCCGTTTACATTAAATATATCCATCCATAGTAATTCTGCCCGAGGGCAGGTCTTTCACTGCATTTTCATGCTATGCTTTGCAGCTTTACTAGGGAATTATAGGTGTGGTAGCTTCCCGTTGCTTTCCACACCGGTGAAGAATGATGATGATAATGATAAGAATGATGATGATGGCCAGATGATTTTCGGGGACCGTTGGGGCCTAAGCTTCCTAACATTTGCCTTACAGGTGAAAAACCCCCAAAAAACTCACCTAGGAGCCTGTCCCGACCGGGAATCGAACCCGGGCCCGCTACGTATTAAGGCAGCACGCTACCTCGAGACCACAGCGGTGGAATATATATATATATATATATATACACACTCATTTTGTGTTTTCGATATCTACTGAGTAAGATAGATAAAGATTTATAATATTTTCTTTTAAAACATATTTTTATTATAACATCAATAGTTTCATTCCTTCGGAATTCGCTAAAAGTTGTGTTTTAAACAACATATTTGAAAATAAGTAGTTACTTAAAAATAAAGTGCATTTTTTATTAAATAAAATTAGATTCATCTTCTATGGAAGTTTGATCCAGAACAAAGAACTTAATTTCTGGGGTCAACTCAGCATCTAATGGAAACTAGTACTAGACTTTTCTCCTAGTGATAAAGACGGTCGGGACCTAGGGCTGACAAATCTGCTGACATTTCTTGTTGATTGTCTAGAAATGTACGAGTTTTGACTTCTTACTACTCCATGGGCCTTCTAAGGTCTGTAACAAGACCACTTTACCACTTCAACCAGCCTCACGGTCTTGTGGTCAGAACTTCTGACTATATTTCATGAGATCTTGGGTTCGATTCCAGATCACACAATAGAAATACTTCCTAAAAGTTATTTATTTGTACAGTTGCCCATGTTCTTGAATTTAGGTTAAGTTTAGATTTAATGACTCTTATGGTGCTTTGTTATCATTTATTACCCAACATATCACCTTGGTAACTCCGTCTTCCAGGCCCCCAACTCAGAAGTGTGTTACAATTCTGCTGATGCCAGGAGGGAATGCCATAAGCGTCGTAAGATAATAATAATAATAATAATAATAATAAAATATATTATTATTATATAATATAATATCCATCCATAGTAATTCTGCCCGAAGGCAGGTCCTTCACTGCAATCATAGTATTTTCATGCTATGCTTGCAGCTTTACTAGGGAATTGTGTAGGTGTGGTAGCTTCCCGTTGCTTTCCACACCGGTGAAGGATGATGATGACGATGATAATGATAAGGATGATCATGATGATGATGGCCATATGATTTAGGGGACCGTTTGGGCCTTAAAGCTTTCCTGACATTTGTCTTACAGGTGAGGAAAAACCCCGATAAAAACCTCACCCAGAAAAACTGCCCCGACCGGGGATCGAACCCGGGCCCTCTGCGTGACAAGGTAGAACGCTACCTCGAGACCACAGCGGTGGACATTAATATAATATAATATAATAATATAATATAATATAATATATAATATAATATAATATAATATAATATAATATAATATAATATAATATAATATAATATAATATAATATAATATAATATAATATAATATAATATAATATAATATAATATAATATAATATAATATAATATAATATAATATAATATAATATAATATAATATATATAAATAATATAATATAATATAATATAATATAATATAAGAAGAGAAAAGACAGTACCAAAATAACATCCAACGGGAAAAGATCAACTCCTGGAAAAACTTTTGTACAACTGAAGGACCAAATCCATGGAACACTGCTTATAAAATTGCAGCAGGAAAACTCAGATCTAAAATAATAATGGCAACAATTCAGAAACCTGATGGAACTTACACAACTGACCTGGATGATACCCTAAAAACTATGTTGGATCATTTTGTACCAGACGATAACGCCCAGGAAGATACTTTACACCAAAAGAAAATCAGACGACTAGCGATGGAACACTCAGCAACAGAAGATGACAAACACTTTACTCCAGAAGAAATCCTGCATGCGCTCAAAACCTTTGATCCCAAGAAGAGCCCAGGAGAAGATGGCTTAACCAGCCAGATTCTTCTGAAAGTATTTAACCTCTTCCCACTGTTCGTAACAGCAATATATAACAACTGTCTAAATAAAGGGAGTTTTCCCAAGCAATGGAAAACATCAATCATTATTCCAATAATTAAACCAGGAAAAGAGAACATCAAACAAGTTACAAAATATCGACCAATAAGCTTGATAAATATGGGAGGAAAGGTCCTTGAGAAGCTATTGATTGATAGGATTCAACATCGGCTGTACACCAAGGCTCTACTCTGTGACAACCAATACGGATTTATGCCACAAAAGGGTACAGTAGACGCGGTGATGGCGGCAGTTCAGTTCATTGAGGAAAATCTTCTGAAGAAAAACTGTGTTGTTGCTGTCAGTCTGGACGTTCGCGGAGCATTCGATGCTGCCTGGTGGCCCAGAATCCTACTCAATTTAAAAGAACTTGGATGCCCCAATAACCTGTTTAATTTAACTAAAAGCTACTTCACAGACAGAACTGCCACACTACAAACAAATACTTGCAAAATAACAAAAGAAGTGAGTAAGGGCTGTCCACAAGGGTCCTGCTGCGGGCCGGGCTTTTGGAATGTGATGTACAATTCTCTGCTCAGCCAGGAATTCTCCATACATTCCAAAATTATTGCTTTCGCGGACGACCTTCTAGTTCTCACTCAAGGCAGCAGCAATAAGGAAGCTGAAAACTTAGCAAATTCTGACGTTAAGAAAATTGAAACTTGGGCAAAAAACAACAAAGTCGAGTTTAATGACAGCAAATCAAAAGTTCTGCTAATGACACGGAGAAGAAAATCTGGAAAAGAACCAATTAATATCTACTTAAATCACCGGAAACTTACACAAACAACAGAACTAAAATATTTAGGTATATTTTTGGATCAAAAGCTCAACTTCAATAGGCATATAGATTATATATCCGGGAAGTCACTTCTTCTAACAAATATGCTGAGCAAAACAGCACAACTGCAATGGGGTCTAGGCCACAAAGCTCTAAGAACTATTTACAATGGTGCAATCGTACCTATCCTAACATATGGGTCACCAGTCTGGGAACATGCCATAAGAAAGCAGAAGAACTTACACAAACTACAGAGAGTTCAGAGATTAATAAACGTCAAAATAGCTAAGGCCTACAAAACACTGTCCTTTGAAGCTTCATGTGTTATTGCTGGTGTCAAACCAATTAACATAACTATTAACGAAGCAACAAAAATTCACAGATTCACACATGGAATGACACTAGACGGTGTGGATTTTGACACGCCACTCCAAAAAAGTACTTGGCCCCATCCAGCCGACAGAATAACCATAGAGTATGTAAATAAAAACAATATGTACAATCTAGACATATACACTGATGGAAGCAGGATACAAGGCACGGTTGGAGCAGCAGCAGTGTTCTACAAACAAGGTGTATTATTACATAGAATTAAAGCCAAACTGCACGATAAGTGCTCCAACAATCAGGCTGAACAGATCGCTATTTTAAAAGCATTGGAGGCCCTACCCGAACTGGACATCATGCATTGGGAAAGAAATATCGCCCTTTATACGGACAGCCTGATAACATTGGATTTGTTAAGAAACAATTCCAAACATAATTTTCTAATAGGACAAATACACAACAAACTCAGAAGCCTTAAACAACAACAATGGGTCATACATTTATCATGGATCAAAGCGCACGCGGGATTCATCGGGAATGAGCTAGCTGACAAATATGCAAAAGAAGCTGCTCTTGAAAACAGCACAAACCTTGCATATACCAAACAACCCAAAACCTCAATCGTGAGTGCTGTCAAGGAAGAAGGACTTCAGCAATGGCAACAACAGTGGGACAACACAACCAAAGGCTCCCAATGCAAACGATTCCTTCCTTCTGTCATCCTCAGAATGAAAATAAACATCCCTATTAACCCAGCAACAACAGCAATTATAAGTGGACATGGCAAAACGAAGGCATATCTCTACAGGATAGGCGCAATAGATGATCCCACTTGTACCTGTCTGCAAGAGGAACAATCCGTACAACATCTACTCTACAGATGCCCACAACTACGAACTCAACGGGACGAGATGAAACTGGCGATTGAGCTGGAAAAAGCACAATGGCCAGTACCCGAGCAGCAACTACTATCAAGACACATAAAGCATTTTTCCAAATTTATTAGAAACATGGACTTTAGCAACCTATAAACAAATTGTATCACCAAAAAACTTTGTAAATATTGTATATATTGTAAATATTGTATTACCAAATAGGCAGATATCAGGTTAAGTCATAATAATTAACAAGGTAAACAAGAACCATAATGCCAATTAATTTATGTAAATAAAAACAGTATGTAGTATTACGCTATGTAATGGGGCATACGGAATAAAGCCAGTTAAAAAAAAAAAAATATAATATATAATATAATATAATATTAATATAATATAATATAATATAAATATAATATAATATAATATAATATAATATAATATAATATAATATTAATATAATATAATATAATATAATATAATATAATATAATATAATATAATATAATATTAATATAATATAATATATATAATATAATATAATAAAATATAATATAATATAATATAATATAATATAATATAATATAATATAATATAATATAATCATAATATCTAATAATAATATAATATAATATAATATAATATAATATAATATAATATAATAAAATATAATATAATATAATATAATAATAATATCATCATCATCATCATAGTACATTCACGAATTTAGGCCATTTGTTGACCTGTTTCGGCCTCAAGAGAAACACCATCCAGAAGTCTTTTGAGTGGACGTCCTGGTCTTCTTCTTCCTGCAGGTTGATATCTTAACATTAGTTTGGGTATTCTGTGATCTTCCATTCGATGAACATGTTGTATCCATCTTGACTTATAATCAGAAATTTTGTTTTCTAAAGATTCCATGTGTAATTCTTCTAAGATGTCTTCATTTTTTTTGTGATCTAGTAGTGTGTATCCTGCAGTCCTCCGAAGATATCTCATTTCAGCAGATCTAAGTCTCTGTATATCCTTCTGTTTCAACGTCCATACTTCGCTACCATACAAAAGAGTTGGAAGAGCCAGTGTTTTATACACTTTCAGTCTTGAATGCTTTTGGACTAACTGTGGCTTGAAGATAGAATTTATTAACCCTAAAATTCTTAAAAATTTAGATATTTTTGCATTTACATCCTTTTCTTCTTCATATGAGATATTGCATCCTAGATATGTAAAATTATTCACCTGCTCCAAAATTTTATTGTCCAGTACAATTTTACTTCTGACAGGATCTACACCTTGAAATGCCATAATTTTTGTTTTTTCTGTAGATATCTTTAATCCATATTCTTCTGTAATTTTGTTAAGTTCATACAGACCTTTCTGTAGATTATCTTCGGAATTTGCTATTATTATTTGGTCATCTGCAAACAATAGGGTGTTTAATTTTCTATTTTCTGATATTCTTATTCCAAATTTATATGTTTTGTTCCAGCAACATATTACTTCATTGATATAAATTGCAAAGAGTGTTGGGGATAGGGGGCAGCCTTGTCTCACACCACGATTTATAATTCCTTCTTCAGAAAATCTGTTATTTAATTTAATCTTTATGGTGTTGTCTTTGTAAATATTTTGTATGTTCTGCCGAAGTAAATTTGGTATATTTCTGTCTTCCAATATATTTAAGAGTTTTGATCTCTTGACTGTGTCGAATGCTTTTTCAAAATCTATGAAAGCAAAATGTGTTTCTAAGTTGAATTCTCTTCTTTTTTCAAGCAATAGTTTAACAGAAAATGCTGAATCAATACAAGATCGTCCTTTCCTAAATCCATTTTGACATTCCATAAGGAATTTTTCACTGAAACTTTTCAATTTTCCATTTAAAATGTCTGCATAAATTTTGTTAGCATGTGTTTAAACAAACTGATTCCCCTATAGTTGTCCATTTTTCTCTTGTCTCCTTTCTTGAACAGGGGTATAACAATGCTTGTCTTCCATTCTTGTGGTATATCTGCATTTTTGAATACATTATTAAAGAAGGACAACAGTCTTTCATGGAACTGTTTGCCTGCATATTTGTACAATTCAGAATTCAAGCCATCTGTGCCAGTTGCCTTCCCATTTTTTAATTTCTTTAAACTATTGTTCAATTCTTCCAATGATATTATGGAATCTGTCTCATTATTATTTCGGAAAATTGTATCTTCATAGCTATTGTCAGTCCAAAGACTTTTATAATAATTGAAAAAATCTTCTTTTGTTACTCCGCAATTATTTTGGTAGATTCTTTAATATCTTTATTCAAATGTTTTAATATTTTGAAGGCATTAGGTTGGAGCTTATGCAAATCTGATTCTAAATGTGTAACAAAATTTAACCATGTTTTTCCTATGTCTCTTTCTTATTTCCCTCTTAACAATAGCTCTACAGCGTTTGAATTCTATTTCATTTTCTACTTTCTTTGTGTTCAAATATATTTTTATAAGCTGCATTTTTTTCTTCAATCAATTGTTTTATTTGATCATCCCAGATTTTTAGAGTTTCTATTTCTTCTTTGTTGTATATTTACTTTTCCTAAAGTTTCATTAGCTGCATTTTGAATTATCATTTTAATTTTTTTCTCATTCTTCTTCCGACATCATTACTTCTGTGAGTTGTAGCCATATATTGCTGAATCTTCCTCGAATATAACCAGTTAATGCTGTCATCATAAAATAATTTTAACCTTGTACTTTTGTTCTAAGCTCTGTTGTTGTTTTCTTCTTTTTAACCATCTTGGTGGAAATCTTATTCTTGCTTCTACTAGGTAGTGATCTGAACAATATCATATCCTCTGTAGCCTCTGAATATAATATAATATAATAAATAAATATAATATAATATAATATAATAAAATAATATAATATAATATAATATAATATAATATAATATAATTATAATATAATATAATATAATATAATATAATATAATATAATATAATATAATATACATATAAATAATATAATATAATATAATATAATATAATATATATAATATAATAATATAATATAATATAATATAATATAATATAAAATATAATATAATATCATATAATATATATCATATAATATAATATAATATAATATAATCTAATATAATATAAATAGCATATAATATAATATAATATAACATAATATAAATTAATTATCTTATTATTATTATTATTATTATTATTATATTCATATGATTATTATTATTATTATTATTATTATTATTATTATTATTATTATTATTATTATTATTATGCAGGAAGTAAGAACTGGATGAGAGCAAGAGAACTGGAGGACATGGATTGGATGGAGAGAGACGAGTGGAGAAGAAAAATAAAACTTTAGGCACAGAAAGATATGTAAACATTAAAATTCTGTATATAAATAAATTTATTATTATTATTATTATTATTAATAATAATATTATTAATATTATCATCATATAGCTAAAGAAATAAGTAGATAATGGGTGATTTTTGCGGTTACTGTACGTTCGTCAGGGATGAATGCACGCCACCTTGAAACTTTTTTATTTGAATTAAAAAAAAGTGTACAGTTTAGAATGTTATATGTATTGCTGAATCAGTGTATTCCCCTTTCACTGATAGCGCGGAAAATTACTATACAAGAGCGTACGAAATTTGTTCGGCACTTCTCCTGCAAGCTTTTTAAATCATTATTTTAAAATCACGTTTCGCCGAATTTGTAGCTTGTATTGACAACAGAAAAACCTATCTTTTTGAATAACGCAACGTAGAAGTATTATAATTACTTACACAAATATATAAAACGGTTATAATTACAGATATTCCAAATAGATGCGAAACATGACATATTCTTTAAAAGAGGACAAAATATTAGATTTATTTGAAAATAAAGAGCTTAAGAAAAAAGTTTGGACAAAGAAACAGGTAAATGGAGAAACCTATCTGAACTGCGAGGTACATGATCTTTATTAAGAACAATTAAGTGTCTGAGACGGCGGTGGGCAGGACACATAGCACGAATGGGGAATGGAAGAGAGGCATGGGAAGTAGGCATCACAAGAATGAAGTCAGAAACTGGCATTGACTACGATTTGAGGAATGTGAATTGTACAAGCAATGATTGAATAGTTGCCTCGAAAAGAAATCTATCTATCTATAGCGTTCTGTCGTAGGGCAGGTCTTTCATTACGATCATAGCATTTTCATGCTATGCTTGTAGTTTTCTAGGGAATTATAGGCGTGGTAGCTTCCCGTTGTTTTCCGCACCGGTGAAATGATGAAGATGATAATGGCCGATGATTTTCGAGGAGCGTTGGACCCCGAAAAGCCTCATCCAGGAGCCTGTCCCGACCGGGAATCGAACCCGGGACCGCTGCATGCTACCTCGAGGCCACAGAGCTGGACAAAAGAGATCTAACCCACAAAAATTCGAAAGTTCAGTTTTCAGTGAATTAATTAGGAATAAATAGCCGGGAAATATCACGGTATGGAACATGTAAAACTACCCCTGCTCTATTCCAGACCTTTTTTTTATCTATTTTTAAAGTTGGCATTCAAGCGAATAGTGATCTATATGTAACAAAATGGCGGAAGAAGTCAGTGAAGTCATGAGTAGCAGTTTGGGTTAGATCTGTTTTCGGGGCAACTATTCAATTGTAAAACATTAGCTCAGGAATGTACGGAGAGACTGTTCGCGCGGTCATGAAACTCATATTTGTATAGTGCCACTTAGTTTAATAATAATAATTATTATTATTACTTATATTATTATTATTATTATTATTATTATTATTATTCCGGCTTTTACAATGAATATACATTTTTCCGGTACCCATGTTCACAGTTAACTACACAATAATAATAATAATAATAATAATAATAATAATAATAATAATAATAATAATAATAATAATAATAATAATGATAGTAATAATAATAATAATAAATATAATAATAATAATAATAATAATAATGATAATACTTACTTACTTACTTACTCACTATCGAACCCGTAGGTTCATGGCCGCGCGGACATAAGCTCTCCATACATCTCTATCCTGAGCCAATCCTCTCCAATCATTCCCTGTATAATCTACTTCCCTCAAATCATAGTTAATGTTATTCTCACACCTCATTCTTGGTCTACCAACTGGGCGTCTTCCCTCTGGCTTTCCTACTAGAAGCCTCCATGCAAGTCTTTCATTTATCTTCAATAATAATGATAATAATAATAATAATAATTCTAATAATAATGATAATGATGATGATAATGATAATGATGATGATAATGATAATGATGATGATAATGATAATAATAATAATAATAATAATAATAATAAACCTTTACTTTAACTGGCAGAGTTAAGGCCATAAGGCCCTCTCTTCCACTCAACCAGCAAATAGTAGAATTATACAAAAATTACTTACATATTACAATTTTAAGATATTATTAAAATATAGACTAAACAAAATACAATGATGATGTTTATATATGTGTAGACTATATATATATATATATATATATATATATTGTCCACCGCTGTGGTCTCGAGGTAGCGTGCTGCCTTGTCACGCAGCGGGCCCGGGTTCGATCCCCGGTCGGGGCAGTTTTTCTGGGTGAGGCTTTTATCGGGGGTTTTCCTCACCTGTAAGACAAATGTCAGAAAAAATTTAAGGCCCAAACGGTCCCCGAAATCATATGGCCATCATCATCATCATCATCATTCACCGATGTGTAAAGCAACGCGAAGCTACCACACCTACAATTCCCTAGTAAATCTGCAAGCATAGCAGGAAAATGCTATGATTGCAGTGAAGGACCTTCCTTCGGGCAGAATTACTATGGATGGATATATATATATATATATATATATATGTGAAAGTTTTCTTGGGTTTCCGCGTCTTGGATTCAAGTTCGACCTCTGGCTACTGATTCCGACGTTTCGGCATGATCCCACATGCCATTATCAAGGAATGATAAGTTCGAGTCACAGGTTTAGGTCTTTGACGTTTCGGCATGATCCCACATGCAATTTTCAAGGAATGATAAGTTCGAGTCACAGGTTTAGGTCTTTATGATTCCGACGTTTCGGCATGATCCCACATGCCATTTTCAAGGAATGATAAGTTCGAGTCACAGGTTTAGGTCTTTGACGTTTCAGCATGATCCCACATGCAATTTTCAAGGAATGATAAGTTCGAGTCACAGGTTTAGGTCCTTATGATTCCGACGTTTCGGCATGATCCCACATGCAATTTTCAAGGAATGATAAGTTCGAGTCACAGGTTTAGGTCTTTATGATTCCGACGTTTCGGCATGATCCCACATGCCATTTTCAAGGAATGATAAGTTCGAGTCACAGGTTTAGGTCTTTATGATTCCGACGTTTCGGCATGATCCCACTTGCCATTTTCAAGGAATGATAAGTTCGAGTCACAGGTTTAGGTCTTTATGATTCCGACGTTTCGGCATGATCCCACTTGCCATTTTCAAGGAATGATAAGTTCGAGTCACAGGTTTAGGTCTTTGACGTTTCGGCATGATCCCACATGCCATTTTCAAGGAATGATAAGTTCGAGTCACAGGTTTAGGTCTTTATGATTCCGACGTTTCGGCATGATCCCACATGCCATTTTCAAGGAATGATAAGTTCGAGTCACAGGTTTAGGTCTTTATGATTCCGACGTTTCGGCATGATCCCACTTGCCATTTTCAAGGAATGATAAGTTCGAGTCACAGGTTTAGGTCTTTATGATTCCGACGTTTCGGCATGATCCCACATCCCATTTTCAAGGAATGATAAGTTCGAATCACAGGTTTAGGTCTTTATGATTCCGACGTTTCGGCATGATCCCACATCCCATTTTCAAGGAATGATAAGTTCGAGTCACAGGTTTAGGTCTTTATGATTCCGACGTTTCGGCATGATCCCACATGCCATTTTCAAGGAATGATAAGTTCGAGTCACAGGTTTAGGTCTTTATGATTCCGACGTTTCGGCATGATCCCACATGCCATTTTCAAGGAATGATAAGTTCGAGTCACAGGTTTAGGTCTTTATGATTCCGACGTTTCGGCATGATCCCACATGCCATTTTCAAGGAATGATAAGTTCGAGTCACAGGTTTAGGTCTTTATGATTCCGACGTTTCGGCATGATCCCACTTGCCATTTTC
The DNA here is from genome assembly GCA_030220185.1 of Diploptera punctata. NCBI lineage: Eukaryota > Metazoa > Arthropoda > Insecta > Blattodea > Blaberidae > Diploptera > Diploptera punctata. Next base: position 1,307,333 of record JASPKZ010003884.1, read on the forward strand.
AAGGAATGATAAGTTCGAGTCACAGGTTTAGGTCTTTGACGTTTCGGCATGATCCCACATGCCATTTTCAAGGAATGATAAGTTCGAGTCACAGGTTTAGGTCTTTGACGTTTCGGCATGATCCCACATGCCATTTTCAAGGAATGATAAGTTCGAGTCACAGGTTTAGGTCTTTATGATTCCGACGTTTCGGCATGATCCCACATGCCATTTTCAAGGAATGATAAGTTCGAGTCACAGGTTTAGGTCTTTATGATCCCGACGTTTCGGCATGGTCCCACATGCCATTTTCAAGGAATGATAAGTTCGAGTCACAGGTTTAGGTCTTTATGATTCCGACGTTTCGGCATGATCCCACTTGCCATTTTCAAGGAATGATAAGTTCGAGTCACAGGTTTAGGTCTTTGACGTTTCGGCATGATCCCACATGCCATTGTCAAGGAATGATAAGTTCGAGTCACAGGTTTAGGTCTTTGACGTTTCGGCATGATTCCACATGCCATTTTCAAGGAATGATAAGTTCGAGACACAGGTTTAGGTCTTTGACGTTTGGGCATGATTCCACATGCCATTGTCAAGGAATGATAAGTTCGAGTCACAGGTTTAGGTGTTTGACGTTTCGGCATGATCCCACATGCCATTGTCAAGGAATGATAAGTTCGAGTCACAGGTTTAGGTCTTTGACGTTTCGGCATGATCCCACATGCTATTGTCAAGGAATGATAAGTTCGAGTCACAGGTTTAGGTCTTTGACGTTTCGGCATGATCCCACATGCCATTTTCAAGGAATGATAAGTTCGAGTCACAGGTTTAGGTCTTTGACGTTTCGGCATGATCCCACATGCCATTGTCAAGGAATGATAAGTTCGAGTCACAGGTTTAGGTCTTATCCCACTTGCCATTATCATTCCTTGATAATGGCATGTGGGATCATGCCGAAACGTCGGAATCAGTGGCCAGAGGCCGAACTTGAATCCAAGACGCGGAAACCCCAAGGAAACTTTCATATTCATACTTATATCCGCGAAAATCTGCAATATAACATATATATATATATATATATATATATGTTATATTGCAGATTTTCGCGGATATATATAGTGTTCAACCCTAGGGAATTATAGGTATGGTAGGTTCCCGTGTTGCTTTCCAACCGGTGAAGGATTATGATGATGATGGCCAGATGATGTTCGAGAACCGTTTGGGCCTCAAAGCTTCCTGACATTTGTCTTACAGGTGAGGAAACCCCCCGAAAAAGGCGTGATATTAAACTGCGTAAATGATATGGAATGGAATGTATGGAAATTAATTTAAATTTGCATTTCTAGTAATGATAGTTTACACGTGAATAAAATAAATTGAAAGCAAATAAAACCTGTTTATTCTATTTAAATCTGGAAAAGACTCCATTTTGAAAGGGAAAAGTCTGTTTTTGTGGTAAATTAACCTTGATTGTCATTGGTCAAGATGGAATTAAAGAATGCTTCAATCATCAACGGACACGCCCAAAAAATTATTAATTTCTATTTCTTCAAAATTGTTGTTACAACGTATTATGATATTGTCTGCTTACTCACTCATCCAGAACTAATTCACACATTATATGTTTCCAAAAGTTAAATTTTATATTTCACTTATATATACAGATTTCGAATGTTTCCACTTCTTTCTGTGCCTAAAGTTTTATTTTCCTTCTCCATTCATCTCTATCCATCGAATCAATTTTGTTCAGTCCTCTTGTTCTAATTATTCTTCTTCTTCTTCCTGTAAGCCCATGTTTCACTTAACAGAGATTTAGGCGATCTTCCCCTACAGGGAAGAATTTGAACCATACTAATTTAGTTACACTTGTTTTCGTATAGATGTCATTTAAGTGGTCCGTGGTCAGCGTTCCGCCTCATACTGACATCTAGGAAACCAAGGTAGTACTAGGACGGGAAAATTCGGTACATTTTGCTTAGAGGCCTTTTCATTCAGGCTTAAGGATCTTTTACGAGCCTGAAAATCTCCAGACTCGGGACCCACGGCTGAAAGTCCCTCCCGGAGGACTTGCTCCTTGGATTTTTCCGTCCTAAAAAATCCATCGACCCCGGCCGAGTTTGAACCCACGACCCTCGGGACCAGAGATAAGGAGCATAACCACTAGTCCACCGCGTTCCAGTTCTTATTTCTTTCATCCACGAGTTTCGAGGTCTTCCTTACCTTCTTCTTCCAGGTGGACACCTTCCAATGTTTTTCTGGGTAACCTTTCTTCTTGCATTCGTCGTACGTGCCCATACCAATTGAATTGCTTGTATATTATATAATCTACTATTGAATATCTAATATTCATTTTTCTCGTATGACAGTATTTTTTTTTTCTAATTCTGAACATCTTGCTGCTTTCCTCAAGAAATGCAATACCATCTACATAAGTTTTTGTTGAATTTCCAAACTTCAGCTCCATATGTGACAGTACTTCTTACTATTGAATTATTTATCTGTAACTTATTTTTTCTGTTTATATGTCTGTTCCATAAGACTCCATTTATCATCAATGAATTAATGAATGAATGAATGTAGCCACTATATCCCATGAAGGGCTAGGGCCTCCTACAAGAGGGGGGCTCAATTTTAAAGTTTTAAGTGGTTCACGTGGTGGGCTAATTCACGTGAATATAATGTTTATAGAGTCTTTCACTTGTGCACTTCACTGTAGTTTATTAAGAATTTTAGTCCACTTTTAGATTGTTCGCTAGTTGTTTCCACTTGTTCCTGTTGCGGGCTGTGGTTGACCAATGTCCTACCAACATCAGTTTGAACGTGTCTGCCCATCTTCTTTTTGGCCGACCTCGTGTTCGTCTTCCAATGTAGGGGTCCGCGCCCATCTGCCTTGTTGTCTTGTTACATGACCGCCCCATGTCCACTTTGTTTGGAGGGCTTTTTGAGTAATGTTCTTTGAAGTTGTAATTTTCTGTAGCGCCATGTTGGAAATCTTATCCCGGAGTGAGACACCCACTATGTTCCTCTCCATCTTCCTTTGGCAGATTTCAATGCTCCTCCTTTGCCTCTCTGTTAGGGCCCAGGTTTGGCAGCCATATGTTAAGACCGGGAATACGCTTGAGTTGAGGGCTTCTAATCTTATTCTGCGGTTTAGGGACTTGTCTATAAGTATGAATTTCAGCGCCCAAAATGCTTTCCAAGATTGTGTGATCCTCCTTTGTACTTCTTTCTCTGTTCCTTGGTGTAGTGAGACAGTCTGTCCAAGGTAAATGTAGTCCTCCACATATTCTATGTATTTTGCATGTATCGAGATTGGTGTTGGCTTCCTGTTTGTCATTACTTTTGTTTTGTTGTAGTTTATTTCAAGCCCGACCTGATTGCTCCGGTCGTTCAGTTCTGTTAGCATTTGTTGCAATTCGTTTGGAGACCTGGCGAATAGTGCGACATCATCCGCAAATCGTAGGTTGGTTAGCCTTCTGCCATTTATTATGATGTCATATTTATTGTCCCATTTAAGCTCTTGAATACTTCCTCTAGTACGCTTGTGAACAATTTTGTTATCATCAATACCTTTATTTATTCTACAAAATAACTAACTCACTGATACTATCGAACCCGGAATTTTATGGCCGCACGAACATATTCTGTCCATACATTCCCTATCCAAATTTTTTCTAATGATTTCCTGTACAATTCACATCCTCAAATCACGATTAATATTATTCTCACATCTCATTCTTGGCCTACTTATTGCTGCTTTCCCTCCGTTTTTCCTACAAGTTTCCATGTCCCTCTTTAATACCCCATTAGCGCCACGTCCTGCATATCGCAGTCTATAGACTTACATGTTCTTATTACATTTGGTTTCTCATTGTGATCATGTAGTCTTCTCCATTCACCTGTTCCATCTCTTTGGTACAAACATTTTCCTAAGAACTTTATTCGGAAGTACACGTAATATTTTCTCCTCTTTAAGTATGAGACTAAGTCTCGCACCCTTATAATATAAGTTGAATAACCGTTTTATATATTTTTAGTTTAAGGTTTTTGGAGAGAGGTTGCGGTGACAAGAGTCGTTGTAATGGATAATAGCATGTGTTTCCAGAGTTGAGTTTCATTTAATTTCCTTCTGCATCTCATTCTGATTTGTAATTCTTCTTCTTAAGTATTTGCCTGCTACTTCTTTAAAATTTCCCTCATTTGTTGTTATTTATAATAGATATAGAATAGATTTATTTAGCCTGGTGGAGTTAAGGTCATGTGGCCTTCTCTTCCACTCACCAGAACAAGCATATGTTACATATGAATACAAAAAAAATACAATAATAGTCATATTAAACAGGACAAACATATGTTACACATGAATACAAAAAAAATTACAATAATAGTCATATTAAACAGGACAAACATATGTTACATATGAATACAAAAAAAAGTTACAATAATAGTCATTGAACAATTAATTATCTGTCATATTGAATAATAATGAAATTAATGTCTAATAATAGAATGAAACTAAATACAATTAAAATTAAATTAATGATACAATGAATAAAAAAAGGAATAACAGCTCGAATCTACTATACATAAAAAGAAAAGAAAAAAAATACAAAGAAAGTAATAAACTACAATGAATTAATCTACGCTTTTTATACAAGGCATTAGGTAAATATATTAACAAATCCTAAGTCTATTTTTATTAAATAATGCAAAAACGCATTATTAATTCTTAAAAAGTAGTATTAGTGAGTTGTTTCTGTTAGTGATTTTATTTTCAATTTATTTCTGAAAGATGGTAAAGTTTGGCAGTCTCTGACATAGGGTGGAAGTGAATTCCATGTTCTAGCAAGAGAAACTGTAAAAGATTTCGAATAATAGGTAGTATGATGAGGAGGGATATAAAGGACACTGTGCTCAAGGGATCGGGTATCTAAGTTATGTGTATCAGAGAGTTTAGTGAAGCGTGTGTGATAAATAATAAGGTAATGATGTGTGTAATATGTTATAGAGAAGGCATAGGGAATGGATGGTTCTACGATCTTGAAGACGAAGCCATGACAATTGTTCCAGGGATGGTGTAACGTGATCAAATCTACGTATACCACAAATAAAACGTATGCAAGAATTGTGAACACGTTGAAGTCTTTGGGTAAGAACAGTATTTAGGTCAGTAAAAAGAGTATCACAATAATCAAAATGGGGCATTGCAAGTGTTTCTACTAACATTTTTCTTAGAGAAAACGGTAAACAATTTCTTATACGATTTAATGAGTGTATTATTGAGAAGATAGTTTTGCAAATGTTATTTATTTGTTTATTCCAAATTAAATGTTTATCCATAAACACTCCTAGATTTTTTACTGTCTCACTATAAGGGATCTGAACCCCATTAAGTGACACATGTAATACTGCATTTGTGTTAATTGAGGATAATAGTCTCTGATGGCCCATAATGATTGCTTGTGTCTTTCTAGGATTTAATTGAAGTCCATATTTCTCTGTCCACGCCGTTAGCGAGTCAAGGTCCTCATTAATTTTGGTTACCGCGTCATTTAAAGAATATTTGTCTGAGTGAAGGTAGATCTGCATGTCGTCCGCAAATAAATGATGTTTGCAATGTTTTAGGGAGTCAGATATGTCGTTTATATAGATTGAAAAAAGCAATGGGCCGAGCACCGAGCCCTGTGGAACTCCAGCTTTACGGTAGGTCCAAGAAGAGCGTAATGTAGAATTTCCTACAACATATTGCTGGCGCTCACGAAGGTAGGAGTTGAACCATTGCGTGACACTGTCAGAAAGTGAGAGGTTTTTTAGTTTAAGCAACAATAAGTCCAAGTCTACCGTGTCAAATGCTTTACTAAAGTCAAGTAGTGTAAGAATAGTAAGTTTTCGATTATCAGATGCTTCGCGTATGTCTTCACATATATTTAGTAGAGCAGTATTTGTATTGTGTCCTGTCCTAAAGCCTGATTGGTATTGATCTAAAAGGTCGTGTTCAGTTAGGTAGTCAGTCAGTTGTTTATGGACTAATCGTTCCAAAGCTTTTGAAAGGGTAGGTAAAATACTAATGGGTCGAAAATCGTTAGGAGTTAAGGGAGTTTTTACTTTCGGGAGTGGGCGTACAATTGCTTGCTTCCATAATGTGGGATATATAGAGGTTTGTAGTGAGGAGTTGAAAACATGAGTTATGGTAGGTAGTATAACGTCGATTATTTTGTTAAGTAGAGTGATATTTATACGGTCAGTACCTTCTGCTTTTGTTTTTATTCGTTTGAGAGCTTTCTTTATGTCATTTTCTGTAAGATATGAAAAATGGAAATGTTCTCTGTCTGGTGGATTTGTCAATAGTAGTTCACTTATTGTATGTGTTTTGTCTTTAGGAGTAAAGAATGTGCTTGTAAAATGGTTATTAAGTGTGTTCAGGGAAACAGGTAGTTTTTCTACCTGTGTGTCTTTCCTTCCTACACCCATTTTATTCAGATTTTTCCAAATATCTGGGTTATTGTTATTAGGTTCAGTAAGGCTGTATAGATGTCTAAGTTTGGCGTTTCTGATAGTTTGTGTAGTCTTGTTACGTAACCGTTTATAGTGATTGAGATTTATGTCAGTTTTGTCGACTCTATATTTCCGATATGCTGCGTCTCTTTCAGTCATCAAGTCACGAATGTTAGCAGACATCCAGGGAGCAGGGTGTCGTTTCACTAGTTTAGTTTTCAGTGGAGCGTGTCTGTCATATAGTTGTAATATAAGGTTATTTAATGCCTCAACTTTTTCGTCAACAGAATGCAACGTCCATATAGTATGCCAGGGTAATTTTATAGCGTCTTCAAGTAGAGCTGCATTGTTTATATGTTTTAGGTCTCTATATGTGATAGTCTTACGAGCTAGTTTAGGGCACTGCAGTGAATATGCTAAGAATATAATATCATGTGCTGATATTCCGGGAGCTGACAGTTGCCCGTGGGTTAGTACTCTGTCTGGATTATTAGTAGCCATTAAGTCAAGTAAAGTCTCAGAATGATTGGTGTGATGTGTAGGCTGTAAGGGAAGGATAGTCATATCACAAACTTGGAACGCGGACATAAGCTGTTGTGTATGTCTGTTGTCAGTGTCTAGTATATTTATATTAAAGTCACCCATGACGATAACGTGTTCATATTGTATACGTGCGTTTTGTAGAGCGGATTCTATTTCTGCTATTTTTTTCATTTTAGGGGGTTGGTACACTACACAAAGAAGGCATTTTTTGAAGCTTGCGTATATTTCTATAAACATAATTTCAGGAGATGTCTCGTTATTAGAAAAGTATACAGACTTAGGGCAAAGGTCTGTCCTAACGAAGACACCAACACCGCCCCCTCGACTATGTACACGATCATGTCTAAGAAAAGTATAACCATCCATGTCAATTAAACTAGAATTAATGGAGGGAGTGAGCCATGTTTCTGATACGAGAATAGCATGAGTATTGGAAGAAGAAAAAATCATTCTAATTTCGTCTGCATGTGCAGTTAAACTTTGTGCGTTCAAGTGAACCACATGTAGGGAAGACGGGAAGGGGGAGAATGCTGTTTCTAGAACCTGTCTTGCATTATTGTTGTTTGGAAGGGGTGTGAGAAGGGTAGTGTCCTCTAACCTGTCAGAGACCGCCAAATGAATAGCATTATTTGGATGGAAAATTTTAAAAATATTTTAACTAGAATTATAAGAAAAGAACAAGTCACTAATATCTTATTCAAATATTAAATTAATAAATAAAGTAAAATTTCTAAATATAATACTAATAATTAATGTGAAATTTCTAAATATAATTTTAATAATTTATATGGAAGTGCTAAATTGGGGATATGGTATCACTGGGCGTGTTTGCACTAGGTAGATTTACATATCAGAGGCCCGGGTGATGATGCGTTTGGTATCTCCATTTTTCACATGTATTGCGCCATCAATTGTCCACACATTTGTGACGCCAAATTTTGTGATGCAGTCCTTTAACAATTTATATCTAATTTGGGTGAGATCTTCTCTTACTGTGATCCCACTGCCTTTCAATTGTTTTTTATTTTGGAAGACCTCCCTTCTCTTTCTATAACTGATGAACTTAACAATAACAGGCCGTGGTCGATCCGACTTTTTCCCAACCCTGTGACTCCTGTCGATATCACAGGTTTCTAATTTAACTCCAATTTTGGAGGCCACGTCGATTGCTATATTGTCCGTATCTTCACCATCCTGTTCAGGTATACCGAAAATACGTAGACACTGTCGACGTTGGTATTGCTCTAGCGAGTCGGTTTTCTCACTTAACTGTTGTTCCAGTTTTAATATTTTGTTGTCCCTCTCCTGAAGCGAGAGTTCCAACTGCCTAATAACTTCCGTATTACGGTCTATAGTTACCTTAGCTCCGATACAATAGCCTCACGCACGGAGTCCTTCAACAGCTGCAACATGGCTGGATCCCGCAAACATTCTTGGACCACACGCTTTGTTATTTCTTCTTTGCTTTCTTCACAATTTCTTGTTTTACGTGGAGCCATTATGCGTAAAATTAGGCTACAAACAAAATAAATTCGCAATATCGATATTATGTTTATAAAAACAAACTAATACCTGCTGAAAATTGTGCAAAAACACGAGCAACCAGTTTCACTCTTATTCACAATCCGCCATGACCCATTTAGTGCTTATTTATGTGCTTATTAATAAAATAAGGTGGTTCTTTCTCCAATAGAGATTTTATACTTAGCATTTTATTCCCTGATACCACAAACATACCCATACACAAACACACATATATATATATATATATATATATATATATATATATATATATACATATATATATATATATCCTACTAAATAACTATCCGCCTTACCCATGTATTTACGGGCACGCAGTAGCGTAGTGGTTAAGGCACTGAGCTACAAGCCGGAGGGTCGAGGGTTCAAGTCCCGTTGGGGTCAGGATTTTTAAACTGGCCCAAACCCTCTGGCGGCACTATAGCCCTGGGGTCGACTCAGCCTCTAACGGAAATGAGTACCAGACACTTGTTCTGAGGGTAAAGGCGGCCGTCACGCAGGGCTGACAACCCGGCTGACATAAAGTGCCGATTGTCTAGAAAAAGTGGGAGCCTTAACCTCCTACTACCCCAAGGGCCTCCGGGCCTGTTGTGGGATCACTTTACTTTACCGATGTATTTAGTTATCTTATCACCAATCAACTTAAAACTCCAAACGCGACAGGCCTAGAAGACACTTGACTTACCAATCGGTTGCTGATCTCACGTTCACATGTGTTAATCACAGAGGTAGACGATCGTAAGCTAGTGTAGGGGTGACATGTGGTCAGCATGTCGAGTCTTCAGCCGTTATAGCTGTTCTTCTCAACCTGGAGTCGCTACATATTGCAGCTATCCAAATGTCTCATGATGGTGGGTGGGCACCGGTACCATACTGGCCGAAATTCCATAAAAAATTATTCCACCCCTCGGGGATTCGAACCAGCGCAAGTCCCGTTGCTATGCGCCAAGGCATCCTGACTTAACCACTCGTCTACGGCGCGGGACACCAATCAATTTAGCAACTTCGAAAACTACGAATTTGAAACTAATATCGGTTATTTTGTACATTTTATTTTTCACCCCTTCTCGCACCCATTCAGATGGGGGTGAACGTGGAGATAAACAGCATCGGGAGTGTCACTAATCGTCTCAGCAACCCAGAAAACTGTCGATCCAACACTATTACTGGTCATTTTCGATTGTCAAACATGTCACATCCTGCCTTCCCTAGGGATTCAAGGTATCGAGTTTTTTACTTGTTTGGAACGAGTTTGGAACGAGTTTTTTAGTCAGAAGGAGGATCCTATCCGCTATCAGATATATTAAGTTTGTTAGTGATAGGATATCATACATAATTCTAAAGGGTAAACATCATGATTTTATAATTGTAAATGTACATTCCCACACAGAAATTAAAGATGACAAGATCAAGGATGAGGTTTATGAAGAATTAGAATGCGTATTTGATAGCCTTTCACGATATCATATGAAAATTGTCTTAGGAGATTTTTAATGCAAAAGTGGGGCGGGAAGATATATTCAAACCAACAATAGGCAAATTCAGTCTTCATAAAGATAGTAACGACAATGGGGTTAGATTAGTCACCTTCGCCACATCAAAAAATCTCATTGTTAAGAGCACAACATTTCAGCATACGGATATTCATAAATATACCTGGACGTCTCCAGATGGCAAAAATCGGAACTTAATAGATCATGTATTAGTGGACAAACGCTGGCACAGTAGCATCATCGATGTTAGATCAGTTAGAGGGACAGACTGCAATTCGGATCATCATCTGGTCAGACTGAAAATCAAACAACGGCTATCGCTAATGAGAGGAACAAACACTAAAGATGATTCTGTAAAATTTGAATTAAAAAACTTGAAAAATGATGAAATGCGGCAAGAATATTAAATCAAAATTGCTAATAGATTTGAAGTAATGGAATCTTCAGATGGCAATGTGGCATATGAAGAAGAAACTGATATATATAAAGAATGGGAGGCTATAAGAGATACTACTAAATTGTCAGCATCAGAAAGCATTGGTTGTTTACAAAAGAGGCAGAACAAGAAATGGTTTGATGAGGAATGTGCCGACATAATAAAGAAAAGAAAGCTAGCGAAAATGAAATGGTTACACGAGCCAAATGAGGCAAATTTAGAGCAATTGGGTAGTATTAGACGGGAAACCACCAAGTTACTAAAGAGTAAAAAGAGGGAATATTTGAGAGAGAAGATTAATAATCTTGAAATGAACGCAAAAATAGGAACATTAGAGAATTATATCAGGGAATTAGTATAGAGAAGAAAGGGTTTCAGGCTAGAACAAACATAATTCGGAATGAAAATGGGGATATGATTACAGATTCCAGAAGTATATTAAATAGATTGAAAAGTTACTTTAGTCAGCTATTAAATGTACATACAGAACAGGATATTGAGGAGGATAATTTACAGACTGCAGAAATGCTAGTCGCAGAACCAAGTGCATTAGAGATTGAAATGGCGATTGAAAAATTGAAGATGTATAAAGCATCAGTTTCAGATGAGATCCCAGCAGGTGGAGAAAAATTGATGGACAAGATACGCTGGTTGCTTAGTATGATTTGGGAAAAAGAAGCTCTTCCAGATGAATGGAAAGAATCAATTATCGTATCAATTTATAAGAAAGGAGATAAAACTGATTGCAACAACTATAGGGGCATCTCATTACTTTCAACTTCGTACAAAATTCTAACAAATATATTAGTCAGCAGACTTACTCCCTATATTGATGACATTCTAGGAGATCATCAATGTGCATTTAGAAGAAACAGGTCTACAACAGATCAGATTTTTAGTATAAGACAGATTTTAGAAAAGAAATGGGAATATAATGGTACTGTACATAAACTATATGTAGACTTCAAAAAAGCATATGATTCAATTAAGACAGAGAATTTATATAGTATCCTGCTGGAGTTCGGAATTCCTAAAAAGTTAGTTAGACTTATACGAATGTGTCTAAATGGCACAAGGAGTAGGGTGCGTGTAGGCAAACAGTTTTCGGACACTTTTGAAATCCAGAATGGGTTGAAGCAAGGAGATGCACTATCTCCTCTACTATTTAATTTTGTACTAGAGCATGCCATTAAATCTTTAGGGAATCAAGAAGGCTTACAACTCAATGGTATTAATAAGCTGTTAGTTTATGCTGATGATGTAGTACTATTGGCCGATAGCGAGGATATATTAGTAGTAGTAGTAGGACTTTATTAGACAAAAAGTAAGATATTTACAATATTATTTACAAATATGGGACGCACGGGCAGTAAGCCGTACGTGCTGTTGACAGTCCGTTACAATAAAGTAATAATTGGTACTAGTGTAGAGAAAAATAAACAACAAAAAAAGCAATAACATTACAATTACATAAAGAAAACACAATAATATCACAATTAAATAATAACACAATAGTATTGTACATTAAAAAAACATCAACATTACAATTACATAAAAAAACAAAATAATATTACTCTATCTATCTTCGGGTTTTTACAGCTGCTGCCGTCTTCCCGTGCCAAACCTCCAAAGCCTACGGTCTTGGGCATCTTCGATGCTTAGCCCTCTAGCTTGCATTACTGTCTTCATGTTTTCCTTCCATGTTAACTTTGGTCTTCCTCTTTTCTTCTTTCTGTTAGGATGCCATTCATATAGTTGCTTCGGCCATCGCTCATCTTCCATTCTTAAAACATGTCCTAACCACTTTAATTCCTTTTCCTCAATTCTTTCAATTATGCTTTCTTCTGCTTCCATTTTGTTTCTAATTTCCTTATTTGTGACACGTTCTAATTTTGACTTTCTGGCACGTCTGCGTAAATAATCCATTTCTAGAGCTATTAGTCTATTCTTGTAGTACTTATTGAGTGACCATACCTCACTTCCATACATTGCAACAGATTCTACCAATGTTTTACCAATATATATTTTGGTGTCTTTCCAAATATGCTTATCCCACCATATGGAATTTAATGATGATATTATTTTGCTACTCAATTCAATTCCATGTTTTATATTCTCTTTGCCTATACCTTCAATGTTATCCATAATTATTCTCAAATATTTAGTTTGTTTCACTTGCTTTATTTGGATTCCTTCCTCCAATGTTAAATGTTCTCTTTCATTGCTATTTACTGCCAGTTATTCTGTTTTTTGTAAATTTACTGTGAGACCCCATGATTCATATGTGTTTTTCAACCTTTTTATCATGAATTCCATATCAAATTTGTCTTGCGCTAAAACCAGTTGATCATCAGCAAATTGTAATGTCAGCAAAAATCTGTTGCCTATTGGGATACCCATACCTTTGTAGCTTTGTTTCCATTTCATTATTATAAATTCTACATAAATATTAAATAAAATTGGTGATAGACTGCACCCTTGTTTCAATCCCTTTGAGGTGTTTATAGGATTAGACATTATATTTCCCATTTTAACATAAGCGGAGTTATCTTTATAGGTTTGTTTAATAATTTCTATTAGGTTTCTGTCAATATTGTATTTCTCCAATACTTCCCATAATTTGTTCCTCGGAATTCAGTCATAAGCTTTCTCTAAATCTATCATTGTCAAATGGGTTTCTTCTCCAACTGCAGTCCGTTTTTCAATTAACTGTTGTATTGCAAATATATTGTCAACACATGACCTTCCTGGTCTGAATCCATTTTGATCTTCTCCTAATTTGTCTTTAACATCTTTTTGTAACTTTGTTTTTAATAACTTCGTAAATATTCTATATAATGTGTTATTTATACTTAGTCCTCTGTAGTTTTTTGCGTCTCTTCTATCGCCCTTCTTGTATATTGGTACTATGTAGCTTATTTTCCATTCATCAGGAATCTTCTGTATTGCAATGCACTTATTATACAAGTCCCTCAATCTACGTATTAAATTTTTTGGGCCATATTTAATTAACTCATTTGGTATGTTTCCTGGCCCTGGTGCCTTTTTATTCTTTAGGGTTTGAATTTCTAATTCTATATCTATTGTATCAAATTCCAGGGCGTTCATTTCTATGGATGGATTTTCTGATGTTTCCATAAACTCATTTCTAGTTTCTGACAGTAAAGCTTTGTAATGTTTTTCTGCGTCTGATTTTGCTAACAAATTTATCTTGCTGGGTCCTTGGTTGGTTTTCAGTGTTTTTAGAAATCTCCATACTTCTGATGATTGTGATCCTCCTATATAACTTTCTATTTCTTGGCATTTGCTTTTCCATAATTTGTTTTTTTCTTCTATCACTTTCCTTTTAACTTCGGCGTTTGTTCTCTTGTATTCTATCCAATTTTCTGTTGTTTTATTTGCCAACCATTCTAAGTAGCATTTTTTCTTCTTTTTGGTTAATTCTTCAATATCATCATTCCACCAATCTTTGGTATTTTGTTTTTTATTTATTGTGCCTAATGCTTCTTTTGCTGCCGAATGTATTATTTCCTTTAATTGATTATATTCTTCTTCTATGTCTTCCTTGTAATCCAAATTCTCAATTTTAATCCTCAGTCTTTCTTTATATAAGTTTTTGATACTATCCTGATTAAATAAATACAGTTTAAATTTTTCTTCCTGCTTCGGTTGCATTGTTGATTCCCTTGCTTCATCTTGCACTTTTTCCCTGTAGGGAATTTGGGGATGATCTGTGCTGTGAGTAGATAGTGGTCAGAACCACAATTTGCTCCTCTTTTAACCCTTGAGTCCTTAATAAATAAGGAAGTATTTTGCTTTACAATTATGTAGTCTATTATTGATTTCTGATTGAGACTAGGTCGTTCCCAAGTAAATTTATGAATATCCTTATGGTCGAAAAATGTGTTTACTATCTTTAATTTATGTTGTTTGCACATCTCTATGATTCTATTTCCATTATCGTTGACTTCTTGTTCCCCATATTTCCTACTGCTTCATCATTGTTTCTTCTACCCACTTTCCCATTTAAATCTCCCATTAGTATTAATTCTTCATTACTTCGTATTTTCTCTATTTGTTCCACTAATACTGAATAGTACTTTTCTTTCTGACTCTGTGCAGCATCATCTGTTGGTGAGTAGACTGCTAAGAACACCATTGTTCTTCCCATAAGCTTCATTTTAATCTTTAGGCATCTTTCATTAATATGTTCATATTCTGTTATGTTTTTACTGTATTTCTTTTTTACAAACATTGATACTCCTGCTTTAGCTCTTTTTGATTTATTTACACCTGACCAAAAATGTATGTAGTTTCCTAAATATGAATTTCCCGATCCTTTCTTTTTTGTTTCCGAAATATTACAATTAAATAATAACACAATAGCATTATGCACTAATCAATTTATATATAATTGTTAAGAATTAATGGTACTGCATTTTGATAACATATATTTATTCATGAATGAGTGTTGTCCTTATTTTCCGCGTTTTGTCCAGAAATTTACCGAGGTTTATCCAATTTTCTGGATTTACCAATAACTCGTAGCATGCCAATCTATCCCGATTTGAATTTAGAAATCTTTCCGGTAATAACTGACGTCTCCAATATTCTAAATCATTACATTTTCCTAATATATAGGATATACTAAAGGACAACACGCACACACTATTGAGTAACACCAAGAAATTAGGACTGGAAGTAAATATCAATAAAACTATATATATGGTCACACGTAGAAACACATTACATAATGGAAATGGACAGCTAATGACAAATGAGGGAAATTTTGAGGAAGTGGCTGAATTCAAATACCTAGGAATAATAATCACAGATAGAAATGAGATGTTCAATGAAATTAAACATAGACTCAATTCTGGAAATGCGTGCTATTATGCATTGCAGAGACTCTTGATGTCCCAACTCCTTTCAAAAAACGTTAAACTGAAAATATATAAAGCTATTATTCTACCAGTTATATTATATGGATGTGAAACATGGACTCTTACTTTAAGGGAGGAAAGGAGATTGCAAGTATTTGAGAATAAAGTTCTTAGCAAAATTGTTGGACCAAAGAGAGATGAACAAACAGGTGAATGGAGAAGACTACATAACAATGAACTACATGGTCTTTATAGGAAGCCAGATATAAAAAGAACAGTTAAGTCTCGTAGACTGCGATGGGCAGGACATGTTGCACGTATGGGGAATGAAAGACTTGCATGGAAGCTTCTTGTAGGAAAGCCAGAGGGAAAACACCCAGTTGGTAGACCAAGAATGAGGTGGGAGAACAACATTAACCATGATTTGAGGGATGCAGATTATACAGGGAATGATTGGAAAGCATTAGTTAATGATATGGTTGTATGGAGAGCTTATGTCCGCGCGGCCATGAACCTACAGGTTCGATAGTGCCAGTGAGTAAGTAAGTAATACCACGAGTGATTTCCAATTTATCTAGAGGATTTGGAAATCAAGAGTGGCATTTGTTATATATATTATAGCAAACGGCGATGTTTTTGCAACAAATCAGAAATGTGAGAATGTGTATATTCACTGCAACTTGACCATATTATTTATTGTCAAATAGGATTGCAATATTGTAAGAATGCACCCTAGTGGAGAAATAATGAAACACATAAAACTGTGCATTATAATCAACATTATAAGTAAAGTGAAGTAAAGTAAAGTAAAGTGATCCCGCAACTGGCCCGGAGGCCCTTCGGGTAGTAGGAGGTTAAGGCTCGAACTTTTTCTAGACAATCGGTACTTTATGTCAGCCGGGTTGTCAGCCCTGCGTGACGGCCACCTTTACCCCCAGAACAAGCGTCTGGTACTCATTTCCGTTAGAGGCTGAGTCGACCCCAGGGCCATAGTGCCGCCAGAGGGTTTCGGTCAGTTTAAAAATCCTGACCCCAACGGGACTTGAACCCTCGACCCTCCGGCTTGTAGCTCAGTGCCTTAACTACTACGCTACTGCGTGCCATATAATCAACATTATAGGTTATTGAACAGCGATTTTACTGAGTTGTTTACTAAAAAATAAATTAATAACCTATAATCAACATTATAGGTTATAAATTTATTTTTTAGTAAACAACTCAGTAAAATCAAGTTGCTATATTCAATGTGTTTGTTGGAGAAAAATAATATTCTGAGCTGTTCAGAATATTAAAAAGGAGGAGCTTTCTCTATCACAAAACTAGGAGCTGATAAAGAGAAATCGATAAAGAGCGAGGTGAAACACAACTGTCATTGGTTGTAAAACAAAATTTATTGAAACGTGATTGGGGCATGAGTTAAATAGTCCTGGAATATATATGAAGTTGGCGACCATTTTCTTTTTTTTATTTCATTTCCCTACCGCATCTCTAGGGATCTATTACCTCCACACTTTAATTGAACGGCGTTGTGCATCAACCGGCTATGCGCCATTATGTAAGTTTCGAGAAAAATACGTTTAAAGTGTAAGTCAATCTTCGCTATTTATTGTTGCGCCAAACTAACATTATTGGATATTGGTACCAAGAACTGGACAAATTCTTTGGAGGTGACTTTAAGCCGTGAGACCCAAGTCAGAAAATTTTCGTAAAATACTTAAGGCCTAAATTAGAGCCTTTGAACAAAATTTAATCGATATTTCCTATCCAAGTAATATCTTAGTTGCTTATTATATACCTCCTTGAGGCATTAACCTAACAAGTTGTAACTCGCTGACATCTGTAGGAATATAAGCGCCACTAAATTAGCTTAGTTAAGTAGCTCCTACAACGGAGCTAGCCCCACGTGCCGATGTTCGAGTGTATACATTAGTGTTATAACTTTTTGGACTTTTGTGAAATAAAATATTTCCTGTGCAATGAATGCGTGAACTTTTGCTTAAAACTATTGAAAAATGTCTTCATTTCACTGAGCTTCAAGAAAAGGTCACCCCAAAATCAATATTAAATATTGATATACGAGTACATAAATATATTTGGGGGTGACCTTTTCTTGAAGCTCATTGAAATGACGGCCTTTTTCAATAGTTTTAAGTAAAAATTCACCCATTCATTGCACAGGAAATATTTTATTTCGAAAAGTCCAAAAAGTTGGACTTTTGTGAAATAAAATAACCCTCTAGGTCTAGGGTTATAACTTTTTGGACTTTTGTGAAATAAAATATTTTCTGTGGAATGAATGGGTGAACTTTTACTTAAAACCATTGAAAAAGGCCTTCACTTCACTGAGCTTCAAGAAAAAGTCACCCCAAATCAATATTAAATATTGATATATATTCGGGGGTGACCTTTTCTTGAAGCTCAGTGAAATGAAGGCCTTTTTCAATGGTTTTAAGTAAAAGTTTACCCATTCATTGCACAGGAAATATTTTATTTCACCAAAGTCCAAAATGTTATAACCCTAATATATATATACTTCTCAAAATATACTAAATACTAGAACGTTACACCAAATATGAAAAGTGAATTTCATACGATCCTCTTTCTTATAAAGTGATTCCACTACAGACCTCAGGAGGCCCTTTATAAATAGAAATATTTATAGTTACAAGCTGGTATCATATTATGCATGGAGAACAGTTGAAATAAATAGTTGGATAAATATCTGAAATTATCTTAACTCCAAGAAATTCCAGCAACAAATAAAAATAAAAATTGAAATTAGGTAATTTTCAAATCTGATAACAGGCCTTGCTTTGCGCCTCTTGACACCTCCAACTAGTGCATAATATTGGACAAATGGCGCAGCAGCGTTAAATATATTCGCTAGATTAAACCATCATTGAAAAGATACAATTATTAAAATGGATATTTTCCTACTCCAGGAGCAGCATGGATCATTCTGTGTAATCGGCTCGGGACTCCACTCGCCGGCAGTTCAGTCTACGATGTCCTATACGAGGGTGAGGACATCTTCGTCTCTCTCCAACCTATGGCTCTATCAGACACAACAGTCGCCAAAGAGGCTAGAGTTAAGTGACAAAATTTCTTCTCAATAGCCACAAAAGTATTTGATGCCAAGGAGCCGAAACTGGTTCCAATATGCACCACACTACACGATGATAGCCATCGTCACCTACTATAGGGAAGTTCGGGTAATGTGGACCCTACTGTTTGAGCGGACCCTGTTAATATCTTATTTAATTGGTGCTGCCCTCGAACAGAACATATTTTAACTTCTTCCACTCATCAACGTTAACGCGTTCAAGGCCAGTTTCTTTTATTCTTAGTGCGAAGAAGGGTTTATTTGTGATATTTATGAAAATTACCACTTTAAAAAATTTTCAAGCTAAGAATCAATTCATAATTTCTGCTATTTAACATTATAAATGTTGAAAAAACACCTAAATATGTTATATTATGTAGATGCCGTTTTAATATACTGACGGGTTTGGTTTGATATTATGTGACATGGTGGCTGTATAAGATAATTAAACACAATAAAGGAATTCGGTTAATGTGGATCCTCCACGAGGACCTGGGTCCACTTTACACGAATACGTATATTTTATCAATGAGGATGCTGTCTGTAAAAACCATTCACTCGATTAATTTTATTTAATATCCTTCTAATTTTACTAAACCAAAGACCGTCGCTTTTTGCAGTTGAATGACTCGTGAATGTTATAATCAACAATAATTTTTCAAAACATTAAATAAATATCAACGCTTTTTAATTATGATCAGTCATAAATATTTTCAGATTAATCTGTGCCTGTCTTATAAATTAATAGAGAAATAAACTTAAAAATAAACTAAAAGCTAAGGTAAACTCTGGGGTTCACTTTATCCGAATATGGAGGTTAAAGTGGACCTTTCTTGTAATGTAAAAAAAAGTTTATAAATTATGAAGATGTTTCCATATTTGAATAAAATAACAATGCTATTTCATAGTTACAACACTAATGATAATCACTGTAACTAAACAAAATTCAAATCCCTTAATTAAAAGAAGAAAAACAACTAATTCAAAACAGGGGTCCAAATTACCCGAAGTTCCTCTACTACTACCACGCAATAGTTTTTGAAGGTTACATTTTTATATTCTTTTAATATAATCACGTAATAATGTTATGCAGTTTTAAAGTTAAATGTTGTCATGCAATCAGTTCCCTAGAGAGACACGCCACACTAATTATTAAATCACAAGGATATGTGTGATGTCAGCACACATTCATAATAATCGAGATAGTTTTCTTAAAGACACTCCAATTAAACTAAACCAAGGACTTGTTTTAATTCCAAAATATAATAAATTGTATTCTATATCATTGAGATAAGTTTCGTAGACTGCGATGGATGGGACATGTGACACGAATGGGGAATAAAATACGGATATGGAAAGTTCTAATAATAAAACCAGAGGGAAATAAACCCAGTAGGTAGACCGAGATTAAGGTAGGTGGATAACATTAATCATGTTTTGAGGGAGGTGAATTATACAGGGAATGATCGGAATATACAGGATAGAGATGTATGGAGAGCTTGTTTCCGAGCCGCTATGAATCTCCACATTAGATATTGCTGGTTAATTATTTAGTTTCTATCACACTCACACTCACTGGCACTATCGAACCCGTAGGTTCATGGCCGCACGGATATAAGCTCTCCATACATCCCTATCCTGAGCTAATGCCTTCCAATCATTCCCTGTATAATCTACTTCCCTCAAATCATAGTTAATGTTATTCTCCCACCTCATTCTTGGTCTACCAACTGGGCGTTTTCCCTCTGGCTTTCCTACAAGAAGCTTCCATGCAAGTCTTTCATTCCCCATACGTGCAACATGTCCTGCCCATCGCAGTCTACGAGACTTAACTGTTCTTATTATATTTAGTTTCTATTGTAATATTAATTTTTATTGAAGATTTTAGTGCAAATGACATTCTACACTAATTCTAAGAAAAAATAAAAAAAAAACATAAATTCATCATCATCGTCCTGGGATTAAGCCTGTTGGCGTGTTCCGGTTTGATGATAGCTAGAATTGTTAAAATTGTTCAGACCATTTTCTGTGTGAGCGTCCAACATTTCTCCTTCCGTGTGGTTTGTAATTTAGCAATAATTTTGGAAATCTTTCTTCTGGCATTCTATCAACATGTTCTTTCCAGGCGTTCCTATATTTAATTATTCGGTCTGTAAGTTTGAAAATATTCAGTTCCTTTCTTATACATTCATTTCTTTTCTTATCAAGCAGAGTATATCCTGCTATATTTCTTAAAAATCTCATCTCAGCTGTTCCCAATCTTTTTTCTTAAAAAAACATAAATTGTTGTATAAAATAGTAGTATGTGAATAATGTCCTGAGAAATGTATATTTATAATTTGTTTTGTCCGAAGGAAGTACAGAAAAATACTTTAAAACTAATTGAGAAGTTCAGATAGAAATTATCTAAAAAATATCATATTAACAATGCACAACACTGGTAGATTACTATGAATTATGGATATACGCTACAATCTAAAAGTTTTACCTTCATCAGTCTTAAATTAAAAAAGATAGGCAAAATAACTCACTTAACCTTATATTTGTTTATTGTGTAGTAGTACATGTTATTGTCGATATCGGAGACAATGTATAATTATAAAATATTTTAGGTATAATTAATAGAGTTTTCTAATCATCATTAGTACAGAAGCAAACATGATTAAAATTATATAACACATTGACAAGGTATCTTCTCATTTGAAGCATGAACTCAGCAAAAGTATGATGGGAGAAATTAACACAAAATGGGATTGGAAAACTAATAAATATATTATTGGATCATCTAAATGTGCTCTATAGTCATAATTAGCAGAGAAATAACAAAAAACTTAAGTCGATGAAAATGGATTTCTTGAAGAGAGAAGGAAGATGTTGAAAATTAGAAAAAAAACAGGAAATAATATCATAAAGTAAAGTATTCCCACTACAGGCCTCAGGAGGCCCTTGGGGTAGTAGGAGGTTAAGGCTCCCACTTTTTCTAGACAATCGGCACTTGATGTCAGCCGGGTTATCAGCCCTGTGTGACGGCCGCCTTTACCCCAGAACAAGCGTCTGGTACTCATTTCCATTAGAGGCTGAGTCGATCCCAGGGTCATAGTACCGCCAGAAAGTTTGGGTCAGTTTAAATATCCTGACCCCACCGGGACTTGAACCCTCGACCTTCCGGCTTGTAGCGCAGTGCCTTAACCACTACGCTACGTAATACGAGAAAAGATAAATATTAAATATTTAATAGTAGATTATATAAGATACAAGCAATTAAATTGGTATCGGCATGTACGACGAATACAAGAAGAAAGGTTACCCAGAAAAAAACATTAGAAATATGACCACCTGAAAGAAAGGAAGACCTCGAAACCAGCGGATGCAAGAAATAAGAACTGGAATTAGAACAAGAGGACATGGAGTGGGTAGATTAGACGAGTGGAGACAGAAAACAAAACTTTAGGCACAGAAAGATGTGTAAACATTGAAAAATCCGTATAAAAATAAATAAAATTGATGTTACGAAATTATTATTTTAAAGTGATCCCACTACAGGCCTAGGAGTTACTGACTGACTACGTATTTGGAAGTGCAGGCATTTTTCCAATATATAAGCCAACTCCCGAGCTAACCAAGCGAGGATCTTTCGATCATCACGCTTCATCTTCATCCTATGTTGAGCATTCATAGATACTACATCATTGAACTCTACTAGAACAGCGTGAATCGGCTCTGCCTATATCACCAGCAGCTTCCGCTACTGTGAGACAACACGAGCGTCTTAAGACTGCTATTGTGCCACGACATCGAGTCTGTCTTGTGCGTGGATGGTGACCGTTAGTTCAGTGTGCTGTGATTGGCCGAAATAAAAAGTGATCCTATTGGCCAATTAAAGTGCGTGGTAGCCTTTGAGACCGGGCACGTGCCCGGTCCATTGTTTAAAGTGCAAATTAGCACTACTATAAATATCGTGTGCTTTGTGGCATCAATAATTATTATAGTTCAGCGCAAAGTGATTTTTGTATTAAATTTAACCCTAGTATTGGTGGCAAGTGTATTCAGTGTATCTAGTGTAGTGTGAACTAAGACTTGGAATACCAAGCATGGCATCTATGCCAGATATAAGCGGGTCAATGGATATTGAACAACCCGGACCTCTCAATTATTGGGAGGACGCAGATGAAAAATTTGAGAAGCATGTTGCTTCATGTAAATTCAAACGCAGTGAAGGTGAAGAAATAAAATCTGTTCTTCACCAAATCCGGGGAACTTTCATGATTAGTATCAGTTATTTTCAAACCTACCAAGAATTTGAGAGGTCCGAGTCAGCTGGGGAACTCACACACCACTGATTGGATCGACTAAACAAAATTATTGGTAAATTCGAGCCGGGACTCGGCTTATTTACCAATTTTCTAACAGAATTGAGAGCTTGTGCTACAGAAATACAAAACGATTGTTTTCTATTTCAACAGCAAATAGAATCAAAATTAGCTTCTGAACTTAGTGATGCTCCTACAGGGACTACAACTAAAGAAAAGAAAAGAAAAAAGAAATCAAAGAAAAAATCCATATCTAAAGAAAGTAGCATACTTATCAAAAAATATAGTAAAATTGCAAAAGAACTTAGAGAAGGAGTAAGAGATCTTGATTTTGCTTTTGGCAATCCAAGTCGATTCAAACAAACGGTGGAAGCCCGTGCTGTAGTTCCAGCAGTTGCTATAGAAAATTCTTTTTCGGTTCTTGCTGAGCCTTCTACACCAATTGCTGGAACATCTTCACAGGTAGAGCCATCTCCAATGGAGGAGAGTACACCAACCGCTCCGACAGTGAATGCACCTTCTGGTAACCCTGTTCGTATTGGACAAAGACCCCCACCAGTTACTATAACTGGTCACGGTGACTTGTTCCGTATGAATCGGGAACTTAGAACCATACTTAGTGAACCTTTCAAAGTAGTTAATATACCAGAAGGATTGCGGTACAACGCATCAAATGTGGATGATTTTTCAAAGTCAAAGGAGCATTTTCGTTCCTTAAATAAGGAATACTGTACCTATCAACTCAAAAAAGATCTTCCGCTGAGACTAGTACTTAAAAGGTTGCCTTCAAGTACACCTCTAAATGAAATACGAGAGGAAATCCTTTCACTAGGATATCAAAGCGATTAAACAAATTTCAAAAAACTGAAAATGATATTTCTATAAAGTTACCTGTTTGGATACTTGAGTTAGAGAATACTCCTCAAGGTCGGGAAATAGAGAACTTGAAGCGACTTTTGTTCACTGTAGTTGCGGTTGAACCATACAGGCCACGCTCAGGGCTTAAGCAATGTTTTCGTTGCCAGGCCTTTAACCACACCTTCCCTGGATGCAACCGGGCTCCACGCTGTGTTGTCTGTGCTGGGCCACACAATCATAAAGAGTGTACAGTTAAAGCTGAAGCACAGCGCAACAAAAATTTGCTCAAGTGTGTAAATTGTGGGGAGTCTGGACATCCAGCCTCCTACAGAGCCTGTCCTGCCTTTCAGGCAGCTCAGGAAAAATACAATAAAGTTACTCGACCAGTCCCAAAACCTCAAATTCAACCTCGAACCTTCAATTCTACGCCTGTAAATCCTAATGTAACCTATACTGCTGCCTTACAAACTGGCAATGCTTTACCAAACCAAAATGTAAACAGCAATGTTCAAGCCCAGGGCCGCCTACAGTGTACTCTACCTTTAAGCGATACTGCAGAGGCAATGCTCCGGAAAATCGAGCCATTTTTGACTGGACTTTCCACTCCTATGGAGCGGTTCCTCTTTATGAATCGTATATTTAATCTATGCCTAGCATAGACTCAAACTTACAGATGGCCTACCAAGTAAATTGTGCGAGAAGTACTCGCCTAAAATAGTGAGGCTCATACTGCACTGCGTCCACCGCTGTGGTCTCGAGGTAGTGTGCTGCCTTGTCACGCAGCGGGCCCGGGTTCGAACCCCGGTCGGGGCAGTTTTTCTGGGTGAGGTTTTTATCGGGGTTTTTCCTCACCTGTAAGACAAATGTCAGGAAAACTTTAAGGCCCAAACGGTCCCCGAAATCATATAGCCATCATCATCAACACCTTTATCATTATCAACATCATCATCAGCATCATCATCCTTCACAGGTGTGGAAAGCAACGGGAAGCTACCACACCTACTCAATTCCCTAGTAAAGATGCAAGCATAGCTTGAAAATGCTATGATTGCAGTGAAGGACTTGCCTTCGGGCAGAATTACTATGGATGGATACTGCACTGCCTGGCTTTCGGACTCTCTGTTTGCCAGCGGTGCAGTTACTGACGTCCTATTTAGTGCGACAATGTCCACAATTTACTAAATCTGTTGACTTGCTCGGCGAACACATCTTGCCGCCATATGGCTAGGGTTGAAATGAGCTATAACCCATTATTGATAGCCACAAAGGTATTTGGCTGCCACGTAAAACCTAGTAGGTTACAGATGCAGCGCACTGGACGGTGCCAAGTCACCGTCAACTACAAGACATAGCCAAGCGAGCATCCAGTTTCCTGGACGCCCACTCGGCAGCCGAGGACTGACCATCTGTCCTGTCCTACAACTTCCGGCTATTATAGGGACTTATGTGCCCTCTTTAGCCCTTTTTGTATATTTTCTTCGTTGATGAAGAGTGATCATCCTAGTCTTGGAGTTAGCAGGATGTTAACCCATTTCTTGTGTCAGTTATTTAAATGTGGCTGACCGCAGAGAAATCGGAATGGTTCGTAACTGTTATTATTAGGTATATTGTGAAATTCTAACAAAAAGTAATCTCTTCTCGTTAACACTTTTAAAATGCATATTAAAGCACCGTTGAGGTTATGTAATAATATGTTGAATATAAAATTGGTACCTGGTAAGCCAGTCGTCCTCAACTAAATTATTAAACAGTTCAAAAAGTTAAAATGCCGAAGATGAAACATTGTTTTTGAAAGGTCTCCATATTGGAACTATTTAATAATTTAGTTGAGGACGACTGATTTACCAGGTACAAATTTTATATTTAACATCTCTTCTCGTTAGTTTTCATCTGTTTTTATTAAAATTATTAAATGAATGAAACCATTATAATTACAAAGAAATAAACGTTATCTCAGTCAAAGCATAAATTTATTACATCGACGTTTCAATCTCCTTATGTGAGATCATTTTCAAGATATGGTTGTTTATAAATTTACTATACATAGTTACTATCACCAAGATAATTTTAGAATGCTTGAGTCGGGATTTGAACTCGAGTCTCTAAAGTTTGTACCTTTAGCGCTCTAACCAACTGAGCTACCCAAGAATTCCAAGACAAGCATACAATTTTCTTATACATGTAGTATTCTCAATTCACGCAAGAGGTAGCGGAAACTTCTTCAACTCCCATCTAGCGGCTAACATAACAGTTAAGCAAATTTTTAAAGAGAATATTTACTTTATAGCAGTAACGCTTGTATATATAGATATTATAAATATATTTTTGACATTTGGCAATGAAGGCAAATATGATATGAAAAGAATATATATATATATATATATATATACACACAAATTTAAATGAATAAATTTAAAATTCCAATTTATAATTAAAATATTTTAGCAAGAAATCATATGTTCCACACCATTCATTTAAATCTTTTTGTTTATTTAATGCTTTATTTTGTTTTTTATAGGCCTATAGGCCATTTCTGCTATTAATCGTTTTTGGTAATTATTTTCTTTGTGCAAAATGTTTATGTCATTCCATTTCATTTTATGATTTTGATTAATTATATGTTCACTGATTACTGAAAGTTCTGCAATTGGTGTACTGATATTCATTTTATGTTCATCGATTCTTTTTCGTATAAATCTTTTTGTTGGCCTATATAAGACTTTTCACAATCACCATATTGGATTTTGTATACAACATCTGTCAATTTACAAGTATCGGTTTTGTCTTTGCCAGTTTTATTAAATTTCCTTCAAGTTTATTAGGAACACTATGAGCAAAAAACAAATTTGAATGGTTTCAATTTATTTTCCAATCCTTCATTTAAACCTTTTACATAAGGTAATTTCAAGCGAAAGCTTTGTTGTTCAACATCTGGATTTATTTTATCTAATTGCATAGATTTTTTCTGTCTTCCAATATTTTCAATCTTCTCTTAATTTGTTGAATAATAAACTCTTGTGGATAATAATTTTCTATCAAAATAAGTTTAACCAATTCAATGTTTTGTTTATGGAATATATTATTGGAAAGTAATATCGCTCTATCAATTAAGCCATAAATTATAAATCATAACCGTTTACAATTTACTAGTGAAATAGAAAATTGTGGTCAGTTGAGTTTCCTTGACGTCACAGTGATATGTTTAAGTAATGGAAAATTGTTAACAAATTGGTATAGAAAACCAACATTTTCTGGATGATATATAAATTTCCACTCACGACACCCAGTTCAACAAAAAATAAGTGTAATTTATGGCTTAATTAACAGAGCGATATTACTTTCCAATAACATATTCCATGAACAAAACATTGAATTGGTTAAACTTATTTTGATAGAAAATTATTATCCACAAGAGTTTATTATTCAACAAATTAAGAGAAGATTGAAAATATTGGAAGACAGAAAAAATCTATGGAATTAGATAAAATAAATCTAGATGTTAAACAATAAAGCTTTCGCTTGAAATTACCTTATGTAAAAGGTTTAAATGAAGGATTGGAAAAGAAATTGAAACCATTCAAATTTGTTTTTGCACATAGAGTTCCTAATAAACTTGAAGGAAATTTAATAAAACTGGCAAAGACAAAATCGATACTTGTAAATTGACAGGTGTATACAAAATCCAATGTGATGATTGTGAAAAGTCTTATATAGGCCAAACAAAAAGATTTATAAGAAAGATTTATCAAAAGGATTTATAAGAAAAAGAATAATAATAATAATAATAATAATAATAATAACAATAATAATAATAATGTTTTATGTATTCTGGCAGAGTTAAGGCCATAAGGCCTTCTCTTCCACTCAACCAGCACAAATACAAATAAATAATTGACAAATATAGATATACACTATACTAATTATAAACAGTTAAAGATACATTAAATGTAGCAATGTAAATGTCATGTACAAACAACATTTTATACGATAATAACAATAATACGATAATAATAATAACATAATAATGATAATAATAGTATAATGATAATAATAATAATTATAATAATAACAGTATGAATATGATAAATTATACGAGAAACACCAATTAATATATATATATATATATATATATATCTTACACTGGGTAATGATGAAGTCGAGGTTAGAGCAAATATAAATTTAGATTTCTTTTAAAAGTTGCCTATGTCCGGCAGCCCCTTATTTCATGTGGTAGGGAATTCCAGTTGCGAGAAGTGAAGATAGTATATGACATGGAGTGATGTGATGTCCTATGTTGCGGTATGTTAAGCAAGAGACTATATTGTGATCTTGTGTTTAAGTTATGGTTTGAGGATAGATACTGGAAACGAGATGATAAATAATTGGGAATCAAGGTATGTAGGATCTTAAATAAGAGAATTAGACAATGCGATTTTCTTCTCTCTTTTAGATGTAGCCAAGACAATTCGTGGAAAAATGGAGAAATGTGATCGTATTTTCGAACATTAAATATGAATCTGATACACATATTATGGACACGCTGCAGTTTGTCCGACAATCCGTCACTTATGTCAGTTAGTAGAACGTCACAATAGTCAAAATGCGGCATCACTAAGGTTTGAATTAAAATTCTTTTAAGAGCTGTAGGAAGAAAATTTTTGAGACGCTTTAGGGAATGCATTATGTAGAAGATCTTTTTAGATGTTTGTTTTACTTGGACATGCCAATTTAAATTTGAATCTAAGTAAAGTCCCAAGTTTTTAACGACTTCGGTGTAAGGAATTTGTTCGTTATCTAATATGACAGCCGGCATATTGCCATTGTTTATGGAGTGTAATAGTTTTGGATGTCCGATAATTATTGCTTTCGTTTTGTTTACATTTAGTTTTAGCCCATATTGTCTGGACCATAAAGATATATGTCTGAGGTCAGTGTTTACTTTGTCAATATATTCCTTAATTTCGTCAGGCCTAAAGTGTGTGTAAATCTGTAAGTCGTCGGCGTAAAGATGATGCTTGCAGTGTTGTAGTTTCTTGGTCACATCATTAATATAAATTGAGAAGAGAAGAGGAGCGAGGACGCCGCCTTGAGGTACCCATTTCCTCACCAAGCGCCAGGAAGAAATGCGATTATTAACAGAAACTGATTGCTGACGATTAGTGAGGTAAGATCTAAACCAATCAAGGCAGTTTTCCGACAGATGTAGTGTCTTAAGTCTCGCTAGCATTAAGTCTATATCTACTGTGTCAAAGGCTTTGCTGTAGTCGAGTAGGACTATTGCGGTGAGTTTGCTTTTGTCCATTGAGTCTCTTATGTCCTCTACAATGTCAAGTAGTGCAGTACTTGTATGATGTCCTGTTCTAAAACCAGACTGATGCTCATCAAGTAAGTCGTGTGTGGTGAGGTAGTCTGTTAACTGTGAGTGTATTATGTGTTCCAGTGCTTTAGATAAACAGGGAAGAATACTAATTGGTTTATAATCATCGAGTGTTGTGGGAGTGTTTGATTTCGGTGTAGGACGAACTAGAGCCATTTTCCAGAGTCTGGGATAGGTCCCGGTCATTATAGAGGCATTAAAAATGTGGGTTATTGTCGGGAGAATATATATATATATATATATATATATATATAATATTAAAAAAAACTAAAATTGTCTTTGTGATGGTAACTATGTATAATAAATTTATAAACAACCATGTCTTGAAAATGATCTGACATACGGAGATTGAAACGTCGATGTAATTAAATTATGCTTTGACTGAGATAACGTTTATTTCTTTGTAATTATAATATTAATTACTCTCAGTGAAAAACAATTTAAAAAAGTATAATATACGGAATGAAACCAATTGATGTATCTTATACATTTTCATTTAAGGGTTAAGGCTTCACCTTTCCAGGATCCAGGACTGTCATTTGCGCTAGAATAGCCGTGCTATAAACATAAATTCATTTAAATTTTGAAAAATAAAATAAAGAAAATTTCTGCCATGTTATAGAGGCTCACGTGTTAATTTTGCAATTATTTCAGTCAGAAAAATAAAACTTCAGATCTAAATGCTTTGCATTCACAACTTGCTAATTGAAATTAATTTATAATTCAGACTTGTACTTTTGCCCTTGTTTTATCAGTAATGCAGTCACAGTATAATTAAATTCTCTTTATTTTTATTCAATATGATTTGTCTTGAAGACTACTTTTTTGTTGTCGCTAATAAATAGCTGCCTGGAAGATCTTTTATTGCTTAAATATGTAAAAAAAGTTCGTCACGCAGGAATTGCATAATCTAAGTGAATTCCTCAGCAAGTGGAATGCATAATCCGATGTTTCTAGTTTATGGAATATATATTTCTTCTTCTTCATCATCATCCAAGGATTAAGCCTATTGGCTCGTTATGGTTTCATGAAAGCTAGAATTGTTAAAATTGTTCAGACCATCTTTTATGTGGGCGTCCAACATTTCTCCTTCTGTATGGTTTATAATACAGCAATAATTTTGGAAATCTTTCTTCTGGCATTCTATTAACATGTTCTTTCCAGACGTTCCTTTATATTTATAATTTATATTTTCATAATTAAATCGTACATATCAAGTTTTATTGCTATAAAACAAAAATTCCACCTGGTAAAGCGGAAAATATTCTTCTTCACTTCCTGGTTTAGGCAAGAGTTGCCTGTTCCGAAGAAGAAGAAGAAGAATACGAGTAATGTGTTTTCCTCTTATCGCGGTATCAACGCTATGCAGAGTAGACCATTGGCGGGGCTGCCACCTCGAAGCTTTAGGTCCAGCTCCTGGATGTACTAACTCCATCTAGAGGGTTGCCACTTCCGCCAACCTATTAAAAATTAGTTATCGTTGTGGACTTTACTCTTGTTTCCCCGAGCATGGGTCTCTTATCATCCCAGAGAAAGTCTAATAAAATTTCAACCTGCAAATTAATCCCTACTCTATGCATTACAGGGATTCTTGACGTCCCGACTCCTTTCAAAAAATGCTAAACATAAAATATATAAAACTATTATTCTACCAGTTTTATTATATGAATGTGAAATATGGACACTTACTTTAAGGGAGCAGATTACTAGTATTTGAGAATAAAGTTTTTAGGAAATGCGTGTTATGGTCCGAATCTGCTGCTTAACAAAAGCGATATTCATTTTCTAATTCAAATGTTACATTCCAGTTTCGTTGTGAGAAAACAAACACGGCGCGGCGGCCGCTAGCGCAATTTAGCAAATTCCTAACAAATTGAGGTTATTCTCATGAAAATATTTTTTTAAAAAGCTTACAAATCCTCATGGATCCTACTTACTACATACCGAAATATATGTTAACGCCCTAGCGGCCGAGTATTTTTGGAACCAAACTCGGCATAAGTTTTTCTTCTTCTTCTTCTTCTTCTTCACTTCCTGGTTTAGGCAAGAGTTGCCTGTTCCGTCTTCACTAATATATCTCCGACATCTCTTCTTCCTCTTGGAAAATAATGGAAGATTTTATTTGGTAATCTACTTTCTTCCATTCTTTCTACATGTTCTTTCCACTGTATCTTGTTAAATATCTTTCCTTTTATGGAGTAGATCTGCAGTTCTTCACGGATATCCTCGATAATAAAGCCCATAAACAAACAAAATTAAAATGTTATAAAACAATGGCTGCCCTTGTCCTTTTGTATGGGAGTGAATCTTGGCATAAGTTTTTATAGCAATAAATTAACGTAAGATCGAGATCGTTAAAACAAGAAACTTGGACGATTTGGTGTGAGAATTAACCTGAAGCAAACATTTAAAAATCGCTGTAACGGCCACAATTTTCCAAACGAAACTCCGTATACTTACTTACTTACTTACTCATTGGCACTATCGAACCCGTTGCTTCATGGGCGCACGGACATAAGCTCTCCATACATCCCTATCCTGAGCTAATGTTTTCCAATCATTCCCTGTATAATCTACTTCCCTCAAATCATAGTTAATGTTGTTCTCCCACCTCATTCTTGGTCTACCAACTGGGCGTTTTCCCTCTGGCTTTCCTACAAGAAGCTTCCACGCAAGTCTTTCATTCCCCATACGTGCAACATGTCCTGCCCATCGCAGTCTACGAGACTTAACTGTTCTTATTATATCTGGCTTCCTATAAAGACCATGTAGTTCATTGTTATGTAGTCTTCTCCATTCACCTGTCTGTTCATCTCTCTTTGGTCCAAAAATTTTCTCTAAGTACTTTATTCTCAAATACTTGTAATCTCCTTTCCTCCCTTAAAGTAAGAATCCATGTTTCGCACCCATATAATATAACTGGTAGAATAATAGTTTTATATATTTTCAGTTTAACGTTTTTTGAAAGGAGTTGGGACATCACAAGAGTCTCTGCAATGCATAATAGCACGCATTTCCAGAATTGAGCCTATGTTTAATTTCTTTGTGCATCTCATTCCTATTTGTGATTATTGTTCCTAGGTATTTGAATTCAGCCACTTCCTCAAAATTTCCCTCATTTGTCATTAGCTGTCTATTTCCATTATATAATGTATTTCTACATGTGACCATATATTTAGTTTTATTGATATTTACTTCCAATCCTAATTTCTTAGTGTTACTCAATAGTGCGTGCGTGTTGTCCTTTAGTATCTCCTCGCTATCGGCCAATAGTACTACATCATCAGCATAAACTAACAGCTTATTAATACCATTGAGTTGTAAGCCTTTCTCATTCTCTAAAGATTTAATGGCATGCTCTAGTACAAAATTAAATAGTAGAGGAGATAGTGCAACTCCTTGCTTCAACCCATTCTGGATTTCAAAAGTGTCCGAAAACTGTTTGCCTACACGCACCCTACTCTTCGTGCCATTTAGACACATTCGTATAAGTCTAACTAACTTTTTAGGAATTCCGAACTCCATCAGGATACTATATAACTTCTCCCTCTTAATTGAATCATAAGCTTTTTTGAAGTCTACATATAGTTGATGTACAGTACCATTATATTCCCATTTATTTTCTAAAATCTGTCTTATACTAAAAATCTGGAAACTCCGTATATGTCATTGAAATAAACGAGAAAGAATTTACCTGAAAATCGCAATAAGAAACAAAAACGCTCTTACGGCCAACGTGTTTATTTTCTCGTAACATAACCGGTTATACATTTGATTTAATTTAAAAAAATGAAAAATAAATATCATCAACACCTTCTTCTTCTTCTTCTTCTTCTTCTTCTTCTTCTTCAAGGTATGGGCCTATTGACCCGTTCCGCACCCCACTACACAATATGCTACAGGTCGTCCTTCCAAAGTCGTTTCGGTATTACTACGTTTCATCGGGTTTTAAGTCTATAATAAAGTATATGTTTTAATAAACGATTATTTGGCATTCTTTGTACATATTCAAACCATTATATTTATTTCTGTATATTCTCTCGTTTATATTATATACTTGTAATTCATCTGTGATATCTTGACTTCTCTATTGATCTCTCAAAGATACACCTGCAACGGATCTCAAAAATCTCATTTCTATTGTATCAGAGTTATGTTTATCAGAGATCGTTAAAGCCAAGCCTCAGACCCGTACGTCAACGTTGGAACGGCTACTGTTTTGTAAAATTTCAATTGAGTTTTGAAACTCAAAAATAAATATATTATATAAAAATATGACAGTTGGGGGGAAAAAGTCCTTAACGACTATAGAATCAAGATATATAATGCTAAATGAGAATGAGGAATTGTTTTAAACGAAGTGCTTCATTGAAATCGTTCGTTCGCGAACAACCTATCACAATTACATACAGTATGTTGATTATTTAAACTTGGCTGATGATTTATAAAAATCTCCGATCTATGACTAAAATATAATTTATTACAAAAATTAGAAGAAATTATTTAGAAATTATACTTTTGGAAAAAAAATATAAATATAAAATGTTTTCTAATATATATATATATATATATATATTTTTTTTTTTTTTTTTTTTTTTGCTACATGTATGTTGAATTTTCTGTTTCCGTTAACAATTACTTAAAATCCCCATTCCTCAACGTGCAATGCATTTATCACAATTTCTTACGTTTCAGTTAATCCTTATTCGGTAGTATTGTAACTGTTGAGTTCAAAAGTCCGTGTCACAAAAAATAAAATCGTATATGAGAATATTTTCTTTATTCAATGCCCCAGATAGTCATTTCGACACTTCTAGCGTTCTCTCCTGGCATTGGCTTAATTGTAACCTACTTCTGAAGTTGGGGCGCCTAGAAGGCGGAGTTATGATAATGAAGCGCCAGGAGAGTTCTTAACCTAAATTCCAGACCATGGACAACCACAGGAATGATACCCTTTAAGGAAAAATTCAAATGGTTTGACCGGGAATTGAACCCGGGACCTCATGAATAGTAGTCAGAAACGTTGACCACTAGCCCATTAGGCTGGTCAAAAACAAAAGGAGATTAAACGTAAAGAAGAAAGCAAAAACAATAACCATGTACTGTATTATTCGCAAAAATGAACGTAACTTTCACCAACAGATGAATAAATCAAGAGAAATTAATACGCTAATAACAAAGGGCAATCAAACGAAATTATATGAACATAAATAATAAGTTCATATCATCACTTCACTACAAGACTAAATAAAATAATTTAATGTTACATAAATGTATTTAATAGCTGTGTTAGCATCTTGCATTTCACTTTCTAAATTGGTAGAGCCGATTGAAACGGTTTCATTTGTTTCATTGTTACAATATTAAACAATAGCTGACTATCCATAACTGTAGTTTATTTAATTATTAATTTGTACATATAACACTCGTCAACAGTGATTTTGTTACATAAAAGATTTTTGGGGGGGCACGCCGTAGCGTAGTGGTTAAGGCACTGAGCTACAAGCCGGAGGGTCGAGGGTTCAAGTCCCGTTGGGGTCAGGATTTTTAAACTGACCCAAACCCTCTGGCGGCACTATGGCCCTGGGGTCGACTCAGCCTCTAACGGAAATGAGTACCAGACGCTTGTTCTGGGGGTAAAGGCGGCCGTCACGCAGGGCTGACAACCCGGCTGACGTAAAGTGCCGATTGTCTAGAAAAAGTGGAGCCTTAACCTCCTACTACCCCAAGGGCCTCCGGGTCTGTTGTGGGATCACTTTACTTTACTTTAAAAGATTTTGGGTGATTCTTATGTATTTTCATCTGCTGATTACAAAAAATGAAGTCAGAAATTTTCCATCGCCCACCATTTTTTTGTAATTTTGAAAATAATTATTTTCCTATTTATTAGCATTTTTGGTATATAACATGATGATTAGAAGGATTATTTTACATTTATATTTAATTTCATTGTGCCAACAATGGGCTTATAATGTTTTGCGATTGTTGCCTTGAATTCATAACTTACAACAATGACATTCTCCTACAAAACTGTGATTGTATGTTTTAAGTTCGCAGTTGAATAGAAGCTTTCTTAAAAGAAAGAAGCTAATTCTGTGCTCACTTCCGTAGTCAAGTGAATTGTGATAGAAGTGTATTGTAAATACTAAGTAGTGTATTGTATTGTAGTGTATTGTAAAGAGAAGAGTAAAATTGTATTTGTATGAGAAGTATGTCTCGAAAGTGTGTTAACGATAGAAACAATTTCTGTTTCGTGTGTGGTTAGCTCACTTTCAAAGCGCAGAAGTGAAAGTTTACTCCTCTAATAAGAAGAGCTTATCACTGTTATTTCAACAACAAAATAGACCAGAACAAGATATGGGCCCCGGAAATCTGTTGTACCAAATGTGTAACACTATTAACTGGCTGGTTGAAAGGATCCCGTCATATGCCTTTCGCAGTCCCAATGATATGGCGCGAACCTAAGGATCATTTGACAGACTGCTACTTCTGCTTGACAAATATATCTGGAATAACTTCCAAGTCAAGACACACCGTTAAATATCCAATGTTAGATTCAGCAATTCGATCGGTACTTCATGGATCAGGTTTACCCATACCAATTCCACCAGATCACATAACAATGATTGAAGAACTTTCTGATGTTCAGGATTTGCAGAATGATTCAGATTTTGCGGAAGATGATGCTATAAATGAAACTCACTTTCTAACACAGGAGGATTTAAATGATTTGGTTCGGGATCTTGGTTTAAGTAAAAGCAAGGCAGATTACTTGCTTCAAGATCGAAAGGATGGAAGCTACTGCAGGATGACACCAAAGTAACTTTTTTCCGCAATCGCCAAAAGGAGTTTGAGGATTTCTTTTCTAAAGAGAAGGACCTAGTTTTCTGCAATGATGTTGAGAATTTGTTCCAGTCACTGGGTGTTGAGCATAAATCTGAGGATTGGCGTTTATTCATAGACTCCTCGAAAACTAGTTTGAAAGGAGTGTTACTACATAATGGAAATATATATCCATCCATTCCTTTAGCCCATGCAGTTGGTATGAAGGAAAATTACGAGAATATGAAGCTCTTACTATCCGCTATAAAGTATGACAATTTTTCCTGGCAGATATGTGGGGATTTGAAAGTTATAACCATCTTACTTGGGTTACAGCTTGACTATACTAAATTTTGCTGTTTCTTGTGCAAGTGGAATAGCAGAGATAGAAGTAATCATTATATTAAAAAGAATTGGCCAAAGAGAGAGTCACTTAATCCAAGACAATAAAATGTTCTTCACCAACCACTTGTACGTTCTGAAAAAATCTTATTGCCTCCACTACATATTAAACTAGGCTTGATTAAAAATGTTGTGAAAGCAATGGATCGAGATGACAGTGCATTTCTCTTCCTCAAAAATAAATTTCCAAGGATCAGCGAAGCTAAATTGAAAGAAGGGATATTTGTTGGCCCTCAAATAAAGGAACTGATGAAAGATACGCAGTTTCAGAACAAGTTAAATATGCAAGAAGCAGCTGCATGCCAATCTTTCAAAAATGTTGTCTCAAATTTTCCGGGGAACTTCAGGTCTGATAACTACAGAGAACTTGTCAATGAGATGATTGAGAACTACAAGATAATGGGATGTAATATGTCTTTGAAAATTCACTTTCTGCACTCCCATCTTGATTTCTTCCCTGAAAACCTAGGGGCTGTGAGCGACGAACACGGGGAGCGCTTCCACCAGGACATCGCGGAAATGGAAAGGCGCTATCGGGGTAAATGGTGTCCAAATATGTTAGCAGACTACTGCTGGACACTGAAGAGGGATATTTCTAAAGCGAAGTACAGCCGAAAATCCAATTCACATACATTTTGGGTGAGCAAATATAATTTCCGCTAAGATATAATAAATTGTAATGTATAGACACGGAAAATGTGTTTCATGTGATTACTCGAAAACCCTGGGTGATGGAAAAGTTCCGTAAGAAGATTTGAAATCAGCACAAAAAAGTAAGTTAGAAACACACATTTTCTCCCTTGTAACATAAAAAAGTTCCAATTTTGTTGGCCAGTGTAATTTAGATAAATTACTTTTGTTAATATTTTATCATAAAATAGTCGTAATATCCTCAACATTCCATACAAACACGTTAATTTTGAGTATATGTAGGGGCGTCGTTCTGTGTCAGATATTGAATAGGTTACGTACGGTACATATTATGTTAATGTATTTAAATTATGAAAAAAACTTTATTTCAAGTTCTGCTACAATGCATTTCATTATATGGGTCCGAAACCTGGACAGTAAGTAGACAACAAGCTGTTAGCAGTAGAAATGGATTTTTGGAGATGATGGACAAGAATTTCAAGATGGGATAAAGTTAGAAACAGCAAAATAGGAGAAAGTACGTTAATTTAAAAAATATATATATTAGAAAAAATATTGAAATGGTATGGACACCTCATAAGAATGGAAGAATACAGAACACAAAAGAAGATCCTTGATTGGAAAGCTAATGGAAGAAGTGGAAGAGGCAGACGTACAGAAAGTTGGAGGATAGATGGAGTGAGGAGAAGTATGGAAGCTAGAGATTTGAGAGAAGGTGTATTAGACAGAAACTTCTGGCAACAAATCACTTTGGGATGAAGGAGAACAACTGTAGTGTGGAATATAGGCCTACCTATTAAAAATGCATTTATTATAAATAGTGAAATTCGACATAATATAAATGGGTAAAAAACATAATGCTATAAGTTACATTTAGATCATTGAGAGATAAATGAGTTTGAACATTTGCTGTACATACCAAACCAATGAAAACAGTTGTATTCAACCTAAATTAGAGCCTCTGAGCAAAATTTATTCGGCCTTTACTATTCATGTAATACCAACTAGATGTCTCTTTGAGACGATGTGCTAACCATATGTTATTCATTAACATATGTGGGGAAATAAGCGTAAATATATTAGCTTTGTTAAAAAAATCCCGATAGGGAACATCCTTGTCCCCACGTGGAGACGTATGGGTATAAACTAGACTAGAAATAAATTGGGACGACCTAATCACAGTTGAACATTGATATCCAAGAAGCCATGAAAGGAAGATGATTGTAAAATAAAAATGCTTAGATAGAAGGAAATGATAATTGGGAAGAGAGAAACTACCACAATTGTAATAATCTGTAGAATAAAGATATATAATTTTAAGAATACAAGACAGATGGCCGAAACAACTATACCAATGGCAACAAACCAGAAAGAAGAAAAAAGGAAGACCAAAGTTAACATGGAAGGAAAGCATGGAAGGATAGCAATGCAAACAAGAAGGTAAACCATTGAAGATGCTGCTCAAGATCGTAGGCTTTCGAAGTTTGGCACGAGAGGACGGCAGCAGCTGTAAAAACCCAAAGATAGATAGATAATAATAATATATAAAAGACTGACACTACATTCCCTTGTATAGGGAAACCTATTATATAACTGGTATGTTTTCTTATATTAAACCCTGAAATACAATTTGTATGTGAAATTAAATTGTTTCACTCCAATGAATTGCAATTTTTATTAGCATTTACAACCAATGAGATAATATTTATCAAACATCCTGTTGAAATTAAATCACGCCATAAATATGTTTTAACAAGAACAGTTAAATACCACCTGTTCCTTCCGTTTGTCATTCCAGTGGCGGCTGGTGAATTAGTTTTGCCGAATGCAACATCTTAGTTCCGCTTGTTAAGTCCTTGCTGCAGAGTTTGATTTTCCGTTGGGGAAGAAATTTTCGGTCAGTGTGGGACGGATGCCACACATCGTCGTTAGAATTTGGATAACTACGCACGCCGTAGGGTAGTTGGTTAAGATAATACGCTACAAATCGGTAGGTCGAGGGTTCGAGTCCCGATGTGATCAGGATTTTTAAACCGATCCAAAACTTCTGGTGGCATCGTGGCCCTGGAGTAGACTCAGCCTCTAACGGAAATAAGTACAAGGCCTTGTTCTGAGGGTAGGCTGAAAACCCGGCTGACATCAAGGTTAGATTATTATCTAGAAAAAGTGGAAGCCTTAACCTCCTACTACCCCAAGGGTCTCCTATAGCCTGTAGTGGGAACACTTTGCCTTTTACAATAAGTAGAGATTCCAGGTTGAGAAAATTAGTTCTAACAGCTGAGGAACCCAAAATGCTGACCACATGTTACTCATATATTGGCTGGCCGGAGTTCTCTTGCAGCAGAATGACTCGAGACCCCATACTTCACGAACAACAATGACAAAAATTCAGGAATTGGCAAGAATAGATCTCCTACCACACACAGCATATAGCACTGATATTGCGCCTTCAATTGTCTCGATTCACGGCACATTTCTTCCGTAGAAGGAACTTCCAAAACACTGAAGCTGTGGAGTATGTCTTAACGAATTATTCGCATCAAAAAACCAGAGACTGGGATAATAAACCTCGCTGAAAGATGGCTCAAGATCATAGAATTTGGTGATCTCTAGTTTAATTTCTTGTCAGAAAACATTCCAAATAAATTTTCTTTAAAAAAAGACATTACTTATGAGATAGCATCTGTATCATTTTAGGGATTGTTAGGGAAATTCACTACCACAATTAGATGGCTTTTATATAAGGAACCAAGAACCAAACAAACGAAACAAAAAACCTTTTCTAATATATCTTCATTTAAAAAATATGAAGGATTTTTAAATATAATTACAGTAGCATAGAGTTTATATTAACATATTCAATAAATATATGTCATATACAGATATTTTTATTAATTTTATTATAAAAATGGCTGTAGAAAAAACCAATAACTTAAATTCAATTCCAGAGTCAAAAATGATATGGTGATATCTACTCTGCTTTAATATTTAAAGAAATTAGATGTAGGGTTGATCTATTGAAATAAAACACAGTTTGCTTTCAAAGTTTCATCTGAGGGAAGTAGATTATACAAGGGATGATTGGAAAACATTAGCTCGGGATAGGATGCACGGATATCCAAATTTAACATAGATACTTGAACTAAATTGAATTTCCAAGCTTGCAGGATTACAATTTTACTGCTGATGAAAATGACTTACATCACTGTAAATGTAATCCGACCAATTAATCTGTCGAGAGACCAATTACAAAAGAAAGAGGTTTAAAATTTTAAGTCCGGCAGCCCACACACAGTCTCTGCAGAATCTGACAGTGGATACGATATAATGGGAGGTTCTGCAATGTGGGATGTCAAATAATGATAGTGGGCCTATTGAAGATTAACAAAAAAGAGAAAAGCAGCTGCGGTATATGAAATGTAATATGTCAAATAAAAGAAAAGAACTTGATACATCTTTTATCTACATTGAAGTCACGTATTTAGAATGGTTAATTATTTGTTAATTAATTACTTCAAGGCCAAGGTCATTTGTTCCTTTAGAAGACACAACTAGGAATACCATAATCGTGGTCAATAAATACAGATTTGAAATGTCGATAAAAGAAATAAAACTTACTATAGATAATCTAACAGTCTTTGTTTAGCAGATCGATAAAATGTATCTTTTGAATTTCGTGATGCTTTAGCCCTTGATGCTGAGTCTATGTTTAATTATCTACACCTCATTCCTCTTTGTGATATTTATTATTATTATTATTATTATTATTATTATTATTATTATTATTATTATTATTATTATTATTATTGTTGTTGTTGTTGTTGTTGTGTTGTTCTTAGGTATTTGAATTCTGCCACTTCTTCAAAGTTTCCTTCATTTATTGTCAAGTGCCCATTCCAATTTATCAATGTATTTTTCCATTGGATCATATATTTAGTTTTATTGATATATACTGGGGTTGTACCCATTTCTCATCCTCACCTTCTCGTGGTACAACCCGTTTTCACAAACGAGGCTGTGAGGACCGAGTCACGGAGGTATAACCGTTCCATCGGGTACTGACTAAATGCGGTATCCTAATGTATGTCCAGAGACTAAAAGGTCTACTTAGCGTCGGGCCAGTAACCTGTCCTAAGGAACCTCAACTTTACTTGCAAGTCTCAACACGAAGAAATCCAGAAGGAATTGAAAAACACTGGCTCTTCCAACTCTTTTGTATGGTATCGAAGTATGGACATTGAAACAGAAGGATATACTGAGACTTAGATCTGCTGAAATGAGATACCTTCGGCAGAATACACACTACTAGATCACAAAAAATGAAGACATCTTAGAAGAATTATACATGGAACCTTTAGAAAACAAAATTTCTGATTATAAGTCAAGATGGTTGCAACATGTTCATCGAATGAAAGATCACAGAATACCCAAATATATGTTAAGATATCAACCTGCAGGAAGAAGAAGACCAGGATGTCCACTCAAAATACTTTTGAATGGTGTTTCTCTTGAGGCCGAAACAGGTCAACAAATGGCCTAAATTCGTGAATGTACTATGATGATGATGATGATATATACTGCCAATCCCAATTTCTTAGTGTTATTTAATAGAATGTGTATGTTGGTTTTAGCATTTTCTCACTATCGCATTGCAATAAACTCTATCTTTACGCGAGTTTAACCTCTCCCTTTATAGGTACTTTTACATCTTATAAGCACCCGGGTCTTACAGGGACGCGACCTGTCGGGAGAGGATATGTAACTCTGGTTCACACATATTTTTTCTACCATACAAGGACATGGTGAGCTTGGCTGCATGAGCGATCATCTCAATGTCATGGTCATTTCCGAGACAACACGAATATTTAAGACAAGGCACGCCATTCACTCATTCACTTATATACTAAACAAGGCGAATATTATTTGGATGATTATTATGATGGTCAGGTGATGTTCAAAGACATTTGAGTCTTAAAATTCCCCGACATTTATGTTATATACAAGAAAAACCCCAATAAACACTCACCTATTGAACATTTCCCGACCAGGGATCGAACCCGGCACTGCTGCTTACGATACGTTATCCCGAGATAACAATGGTAGACGTATAATAATAATAATAATAATAATAATAATAATAATAATAATAATAATAATAATAATAATAATTCATTCATTTTGACAATTTGCTCATCATTGAGGATTTTCTCCAACTAATCTTAATAATTAACATGAAATTTAAGAATACATAAATGACTACGGACTTATAGGCTATCAGTTTGTAATACACCTTCACAAATTTCCCTTGATTAAAGCTCTCCATAGTTCTCGGTCCTCTGTGTCTTCATACCACCAAATTTCCTCAGTGAATTCTGAACATTATTCTTCCAGGTTGTTCTTGGTCTTCTCCTTCTTTCAATTTTCCATGTATAGATGGTCTTTGGTAGTCTTCCATCCTGCATTCTTCTTACGTGCCTATACCATTTTAGCCTTCTGTGTTCAATCTCATTATACTTCTTCCTACATTCATCTATTTTCTAATTTCTGTATTTTTAATTCTTTCCAGTCGAGATTTTCTGACAGCTCTTCTCCAAAAATCCATTTCAACTGCAGTTATTCTGTTGGGATGTTGTTGTATCATTGTCAACTTCCGATCCAGATAACATTATACTTTCTAGTATGGACTTGTAAATGAGTTATTAATGATGTTTTTACTCCATAATATAGAGTTTAACATTGCTGTGGTTTTTCTTCCATTGCTGATCCTTTTTGCTATTTCTTTATTTGATGTTCCATCTTTCTCTATAATTGATCCCAAATAACAGAAACTATCGCTCTTTTTTATATTTACCCCATCAATATATAATCCATCTGGGTCATTTGTTAAATACTCTGTAATTTTTGTTGATTTTCAAACCTCATTTCAGATATGTTGTTGACAAATGATTACACAAATAATAATAATAATAATAATAATAATAATAATAATAATAATAATAATAATAATAATAATATATATTATCATTATTATTATTATTATTGTTATTATTATTTATTATTATTATTATTATTATTATTATTATTATTATTATTATTATTATTATTATTATTATTATTAGTTAGTAAAAGAAGAAGTAGTAGTAGTGGAAGTAGTATATTCAATGAATGTATGTGTTAGATAAGAGTACATATTAGCTATTTAATAATAATGAAACTCAAATCCAGGTATGTAGTCTTTCGCATGGTAGCAATAAAATTTTACATTTTTTTGTTGGAATTGGACACTTTTTTCATCAACTTCTTCAATTCTCACGTTTTGCAATCTCGATGTGTAAGTATCAAGAATTTGTTGACCTTCAAGATAAATGGAATCCGTGTTCGCGTGTCCAATAAGTTGTAAATCCTACAAAAAGTGCCTAACCTTCAAGTAGAAACACCCCCACTTCTTTCAAGGACAATATATAGAACTGTGTTCTATAACAAAGGTAGGATCGTATCACTACAATAATGAGGAATATGTTAAACAATAAAAACCACTTGTATGATGTAACACCTGCTTTATGCACGTCTGGTGAAAGAAATAACATTAAATTTACATTCAATAGGCAAGATAATGAGTGACAAGCCAAGTTAATTTAATTATAATAATAGCTAGCAAAAATGAAATGGTTACACGAGCCAAATGAGGTAAATTTAGAGCAATTGGGTAGTGTTAGACGGGAAACCACTAAGTTACTAAAGAGTAAAAAGAGGGAATATTTGAGAGAGAAGATTAATG
The DNA here is from genome assembly GCA_030220185.1 of Diploptera punctata. NCBI lineage: Eukaryota > Metazoa > Arthropoda > Insecta > Blattodea > Blaberidae > Diploptera > Diploptera punctata. Next base: position 1,351,008 of record JASPKZ010003884.1, read on the forward strand.
ATCTTGAAATGAATGCAAAAAATAGGAACATTAGAGAATTATATCAGGGAATTAGTGTAGAGAAGAAAGGGTTTCAGGCTAGAACAAACATAATTCGGAATGAAAATGGGGATATGATTGCAGATTCCAAGAGTATATTAAATAGATGGAAAAGTTATTTTAATCAGCTATTAAATGTACATACAGAACAGGACATTGAGGAGGATAAGTTACAGACAGCAGAAATGCTAGTCGCAGAGCCAAGTGCATTAGAGGTTGAAATGGCAATTGAAAAATTGAAGATGTATAAAGCATCAGGTTCAGATGAGATCCCAGCAGAACTGATAAAATCAGGGGGAGAAAAATTGATGGACAAGATACGCTGTTTGCTTAGTATGATTTGGGAAAAAGAAGCTCTTCCAGATGAATGGAAGGAATCAATTATCGTACCAATCTATAAGAAAGGAGATAAAACTGATTGCAACAACTATAGGGGCATCTCATTACTTTCAACTTCGTACAAAATTCTAACAAATATATAGTAAGCAGACTTACTCCCTATATTGATGACATTCTAGGAGATCATCAATGTGCATTTAGAAGAAACAGGTCTACAACAGATCAGATTTTTAGTATAAGACAGATTTTAGAAAAGAAATGGGAATATAATGGTACTGTACATCAACTATACGTAGACTTCCAAAAAGCATATGATTCAATTAAGAGGGAGAAGTTATATAGTATCCTGCTGGAGTTCGGAATTTCCTAAAAAGTTAGTTAGACTTATACGAATGTGTCTAAATGGCTCAACGAGTAGGGTGCGTGTAGGCAAACAGTTTTCAGACACTTTTGAAATCCAGAATGGGTTGAAGCAAGGAGATGCACTATCTCCTCTACTATTTAATTTTGTACTAGAGCATGCCATTAAATCTTTAGAGAATGAGGAAGGCTTACACTGAATGGTATTAATAGAGCTGTTAGTTTATGCTGATGATGTAGTACTACTGGCCGATAGCGAGGAGATACTAAAGGCCAACACGCACACACTATTGAGTAACACTAAGAAATTAGGACTGGAAGTAAATATCAGTAAAACTAAATATATGGTCACACGTAGAAATACATTATATAATGGAAATGGACAGCTAATGACAAATGAGGGAAATTTTGAGGAATTGGCTGAATTCAAATACCTAGGAACAATAATCACAATAGGAATGAGATGCACAAAGAAATTAAACATAGGCTCAATTCTGGAAATGCATGCTATTATGCATTGCAGAGACTTTTGATGTCCCAACTCCTTTCAAAAAACGTTAAGCTGAAAATAAATATAAAACTATTATTCTACCAGTTATATTATATGGGTGCGAAACATGGACTCTTACTTTAAGGGAGGAAAGGAGATTACGAGTATTTGAGAATAAAGTTCTTAGGAAAATTTTTGGACCAAAGAGAGATGAAGAGACAGGTGAATGGAGAAGACTACATAACAATGAACTACATGGTCTTTATAGGAAGCCAGATATAATAAGAACAGTTAAGTCTCGTAGACTGCGATGGGCAGGACATGTTGCGCGTATGGGGAATGAAAGACGTGCCTGGAAACTTCTTGTAGGAAAGCCAGAAGGAAAACGCCCAGTTGGTAGACCAAGAATGAGGTGGGAGAACAACATTAACTATGATTTGAGGGAAGTAGACTATACAGGGAATGATTGGAAAGCATTAGCTCAGGATAGGGATGTATGGAGAGCTTATGTCCGTGCGGCCATGAACCTACGGGTTCGATAGTGCCAGTGAGTAAGTAAGAGTAAGTAATGGAACATAGGTTGTTAAGTGTCAGATTACAATACAAATCTACAATGAGTGTAAAAAGCGATCGCACACTTAAACATGTTTTATTAAAATATCAAAATATTGACAAACGAGAAACATAATTACTACTTTTTTGTCGCTTTCTTTCGTTTACACTGTTTTTTCCTTTTTTGTTTAACTTTGTTAACCTTTTTTTATCTTATTCTCACATATAGACACATGGACAAGACACACACCCAGAACAAGGTGGAGATTTAAAATCCCCTACCCCGCCGGGAATCGAACCCGGGTCACCGGAGTGGAAGGTAGGGACTCTACCGACTACGCCACGGCGACGGACATATTTTCCTTGTTGTTTTACCTTCTTGTTAAACACTGTTTTCCTTCTTGTTTTACCTCTTTGTTAAACACTGTTTTCCTTCTTGTTTTACCTTTTTTGTTAATTTTCAGTTATTCTCACATATAGACACAAGGGCAAGACACACACCCAGACCCAAGGTGGAGATTAAAAATCCCCTAACCCGCCGGGAATCGAACCCGGGTCGCCGGAGTGGAAGGTAGGGACACGGCGACGGACTCTATTAAAACTCCAAGCGCGACAGGCCTAAAAGGCCCTTGGCCTACCAGCCGGCTGCTGGACTCACGTCCACGTGTGTTAATCACAGAGGTATATGATCATAAGCCAGTGTAGGGGTGACATATGTTCAGCATGTCGGGCCCCCTAGCCGTTAGAACTGGTCTTCTCAACCTGGAATCGCTACTTATTGTAGCTACCCAAATGCCTCACGATGCTGGGTGGGCACCGGTCCCATACTGGTCGAAATTCCATGAGAAAATTTCTTCCCCCATGGGGACTCGAATCAGCGCTAGTCCCGTAGCTCTGCGCCAAGGCTTCATGCCTTAACCACTCAGTTACGGCGCGGGAGAAACGTAATTACTACTATAAAATACAACTTCCCTATGTTTCATGGTTAGTTTAAAATTAATATACAAAAGTAGTTATATCATCATCTTCTTCTTCCTTCACGGATTAGGTCTTTGCCTGTTCCGATCTCACATCTCTTCAGCCCAGCACTTTCTTGGTCTTCCTACCGATCTTCATCCTCAAGGATTATACATCAATGCCATCTTTGGAATCTGTCATTCTTTGCAGATGTTCTATCCAATTGTTCCTGTGTTCTTCTGTTTGTTGAAGAAGTGGTTGTACTTTTAGTTCCTCTCTGATATTCTCATTTTTAATATGTTCTTCTCTTGTACAACCTTTCACAGCCCGTAGGAACCTCATTTCCGCTGCCTCAATTTTTTTTTCTTTTTCCTTCAGGACCCAGGCCTCACTTTCACACATCGCCACTGGTAGTGCAATCGTTGAGTAAAAATCTTAGCTGTGTATCCTTTCTTGCTTTGTTCCTCTGTGTTCGTCTGATTGTTCCACAAATATGTTGAAATTTCTGCATTTCCTACTTTTATCTTGTTCTTCGTCGTAAGTTATATCGCAGCCCAAATACTGGAAGTGTGAAACCTGTTTCAACACTTTATCTTCTATTACTACTTTTGTTCTTACTGGGTACTTTCCATGGAACGCCATTACTTTAGTTTTTAATTTTGAAATTATCATATTATATTTCTTACATATATAGGCATGGTATTTGCTTAGTTTGCGTAGTTCCTGTAACGGACTTTTTAATATTTGAAAAAGGTACATGAATTGCTCACAGAATTTGTTTGAAAGAGATACTTGGCCTCAAATAAAAGAAGGAACAATTAATTTAATAATTACATAATATATCATAAGTCTAAGCGAATCTAAGTCGAGCAGATAATAAATATGACTTTTATAACAGCATTTAGTTGGCAATGAAACTGCCAAGAACAAGTTATAATTTAGAGAATTCAAGGTTGTCTCAATTCTTTTCTATGTCCATTTTGCAATTTTTTATGGATTCATCCGATCATGAGTATAATTAATATCACCATTGTTCACCGAACAATGGATAGTGATCTTTTAATTTTAACTAATAGTTCATCTTGTATCTGCATAATCAAATTCTCATGATGAGTGAAGTCATGCATTTACTTCATGCAGGTCGAGACCTTATAAGCCATAGGAGGCGGGACACGTTAAAAGTGCATACAAAATGGAGAAGTTAAACTAAAGAAGAGAATGAAATTTATTTATTTATCATAAGTAATGCCACGAGTGATTTACAAATTACCTATAAATTCACGACTCACAACGTGAGGAGTGAATTTATCCAGAGACTTTGAAAATCAAGAGTGGCATTTGTTAGGACTATTCAACGAATAAAATTAAGCTGTTTACTCACAAATCATTATTTAACTATAGTTATTTTTAAATATTTATATATTTAATGTAAACGGCGATGTTTGAAAACAAATGAGAAACGATTGGTACGCTTCATTTGCTTCTTTTGTTCATCACTGCAACCAGATCATATTATTTATTGCCAAAGGATCGTAATGTTGTAAGAATGCACCCTAGTGGAGAAATTTATAACCAACGTTATAGGTATTAATTAATTTCTGATGTCCTATTGTAAATATGTCAATTGCATTTTTCTGGAACGTCATTTCCTGGAAAATAATTCGTTTAAGAAAGTGCAAACAGTGGTTTCTTTCTTTCTTTTTTTTGTGGTATAATCAATTGTTACAAATATGTTTATATTATCTCTCGCATGCGCTTTGTGTTGACATTCATGCACTATATATAAAATCTTGTAGCTGTATTTCTTAGAGAGTCAGTCACTGCAAAATAATGCTATGACCTATTCAGAATGTTAAAAAGGGGGTGCTTTCTTTATTATGATAAACTTTAGTTGGTAAATTCTAGGCGAAACACGACTGTGATTGGTTGTAAATAAAAAATCACTGAAATGTGATTGGTCATCAACTCCCATTTGGGGCATGAGTTAAATAGTCTATATAAATGAATTTATTCAATACCGATAAAGTAATCAATTGACTTGGCGTTTAATTCATGAAAAGCGATTTGTACGTTCATTAATAAAAATAAAACTGTTAAAATTTTATATGATTTTCATATTTATTAAAATACAAATTCATTATAGCTGTTTCAGTACTTTGTAATATGGTATTCGTCTGAGGAACGTACAAAGTACTGAAACAGGTGTAACGAATTTGTATTTTAATAAATATCAAAATCATGTAAAATTTTGACAGTTTTATTTTTATTAATGAACATAATACTGATAAAATTCATAATAAATTTTCGACGACCTAGGAAGGTCGCTGATACCAGAAGCGTCGCAAAACAATAACAACAATAATAGTTAGGAGTTCTATCCTTCTGCTTAAGATGGAAGCCGGTTTCCGAAAAGCCTACAGTTCTTAATATTTGTAATTTAACCTAGTTGACGACTTCGGCACCTGCCAGGTACTTATTTTAATGATTTATTTTCTATTCATTTATTCACTTTCCTATTTATTAATTTCCATATTTACCCCATTAATCCTTTATTTACCTGCATTACTTAGAGGCCTTGCTTTTTTCTTTCAGCCAGGTTTTAACCTTTTGTTACCTGTATTTATTGAAACAAACATAACTAAATTATAACTTCAAAAGTTATAAAATGAAATATCACAACTACATACCCTATTATAAATAAAATGTACCCAATTTTTTACGTCATTTCAAAATGCGGCAAATAAAGGTTAATTGTATGTTTCCACATTTATTGTCCATTTTCATATTCATCAATTTATCGGGTATTTATTTATCTACAAGTCCGTGAAACTGGGTGAATAGGGACACTGAATCCTTAAAGTTGTGTGTGTGTTTTTATGTTGATGCGACAGGTGCAGGTAGGTAAAGTTGATGATACACATCATCTATCCGCCCAGCGTGGAACCCGAAGCACGTAAAGTGCAGTGGGTGGGATTAGAACACACAAACACACACACACAGACTCTCTCTCTCTCTCTCTCTCTCTCTCTCTCTCTCTCTCTCTCTCTCTCTCTCTCTCTCTCTCTCTCTCTCTCTCTCTCTCTCTCTCTTTCCACAATCTATTTTGACGCCAAAATAGTTTGATTATATTTCTTGGATTAACAACCCTTTCAATCAGCAATTAATTTATATAAAAGTGTTGTACTTTGCGAAACGTTGTGATACCAGCTTCTGGCTAGGTTGTTTTTGTTGGATTTATGTTCTCATTTAAAAATACATTGGTGAGTAATACCACCTAATATTTTTTACTATCTTTATTTTGAAAACTACAATTAATTTTCTTTGGTTGGAGGTACATTTTTATTATAATTAAGGAAATAGTTATTAATTATTTATTCGGACTGGACGGGCAAACTGTCCTGAGCATCGCTATTCCAGTATATTATAGATGAAGCCTATTCTATGGTGTTTTGTGAGTTGTAGGCTCGTTGCCACGAGAATTGGCTACAACCATCCGTTGGCCCCTTCTGCACTTTTGTATTGCTCAGGCTCCTAATCATGAGCCAGCATCCTAGTGGACCGTCCCCACTTCATCCAGTAATCACATATGTTTAACACCTGTGTATGTGTATGCCAACCAAACTATTTTTCCCAACGTGAAATGAGGTGAAGGGTGACATGAAATAAATTAATAAGAAATTAAATGGCACGAAGGGGAGAGAATGGAAAATGGAGCGTGTTGGTGGGATGAAATTTTGGAAACAGGGGAACCCCGAGAAAAACACGAAACATTCTGGTATGGCCCACTACCAATACCCCTCTGGAACCGCCAATATTCGAACCTGGGATCCCAGGATCGCGCTGGCCACGCATATACCGAGGTTTGTATACGTACAAGACGAAGAAAAAACACACATTTGTGTGAAAAGAGGATAGTCTACTTGACTTTGTAGTTAGTTAAGAATTTTAACAGAATATTTATGGAGGCGAATGTTTTATTCACTTGATATGCCTATAGGTGTACTTGTTCATCTTTATATATATATATATATATATATATATATATATATATATATATATATATATATATATATATATATGCATATACTAGAAGTCCCGGCCACGTGTTGCTGTGGCTAACGTATACGTTAAAAATTTAAATTAAGTTGCTGTCTTTCAGCCAGATTACTTAAAACTAATACTTACACACGAAATTAATAATATTGAAAATAAAATAAACACTGAACACACTTAAATTATGAAATAATCAATATTTGTAATTCAACTGAAATTCGCGGTTGCAACAAAAAGCACAGCCATCTGAATCTCTCTTTGTTAAATAATAAACCAAATACCTTACCAAATTACCTTACACCGCCATCTGTAAGAATCGTATGGAACTCCCATATAATTACACCGCCATCTGTTAGAATCGTATGGAACTCACAGATAATTATAACTCTTTGTTAAATAATAAACAATTCATTTGAAATAAAAATAATGCGACTATAAATTTAGTTATAAACTACCCTAAGTCTCAAGTTGGATCAAACTGCACACAGTGTGTAAAATTTTATTAAAATCGGTTCAGTAGTTTAGGATTCCATCGCGGACAAACAACGTGACACGAAATTTTTATATATATATATATATAATTCTTCTGTACGTGTGTTTGTCAACGAACTTCTCCTAAACGACTGGATCGATTTTGATTAATTTTTTTGTGTGTGTCTGATTGGGTCCCTCGATATTTTGATTCATAAAACCATTAGGTGTAAAATCGCTCTAGCGGTCACATTTTTTTGTTTCACAACGAAACTTAGTATATCGAATTGAAATAAACCGAGATAGGTATTATCAAAAAAATGAGCATAAATCCGACAATTAGAAGTGGAGGTTTACTTGAAACCCGAAATTAAAAACTGCCTAAACGACTGGACCGATTTTGATTTTTTTTTGAATGGGTCCCTGAATGGTTTAGATTCACAATTAGACTCGGTAGGTGGCGCTGCAATCGGGTTATATGATTTTTTAAAGTCAGATGTGCAGTGATCTGCATTATCGACATATTCCGCGCGAAAACAACGTGACGTCATCATGCACGCTTTTTGAGCCCCAACAGATAAGTTTTTACGAACTTATTTAATAATATCTAATTATGTCTTAATTAGTGAATTTTATGGTAAAAAAAAGTAACATTTTTATCGTCCGACCATGACACGAGAATTGAATGTTCGAGCAGGACAACGTATGCCGGGTACGCTAGTATAATAATAAATCCCTCGCTCCCCCCCTTTCAGGCCCCCTTAATTTACTCGTGAGTAACGAACTGTATTATTAGGATGAAAAAGGCTGATTAAATTTTGTACAGAGGCTCTAAATTAGGCTTGAGATTCTTTTACGAATCCGAAAATCTTCAGACTCGAGACCCGCGCCTTGAAGTTCCTTCTGAAGGATTTGTCCCTTAAATGTTTCCTTCCTAAAAAATCTATCGACGTTGACTGGATTTAAACACATGATCCTCGGGACCAGAGAACTCCTGGAACCAGCAAGGTCGGTGACAGACTGGGTAGATGACTGGAAAGGAAGTAGACTACATGAAAAACAGGCTGAACTAACATTGACATAAAGAAAGAGAAAACTTTCACTGAACATTCTAACTTGTAGAAAATACCTATCTACTAACTGATGTACGTAATATCTTGAAATGTAAACACATTAATTAAATGTTTACTTGACACTACACGCATTTTCTTCCGGTTCATTATTTAACCAAGATGACTGTCAAATTACTTTTTAGTTTACGTGTAACATCGTGTCCAGGTGAGTTTAACTTATAAACTGCTTTTAATTCGAAGATAACATAAAGTGTGGGTTGCAACAAAATAGTCATATAAATAGCTTATTCTTTCATTACCTAATGTTCAATGAATTTATCGGATTTTGGGACTTCCTAATAATACTATATTGGGCCACTAGTTAATTGTGAATTTATCCATCAAACTTTATGAATGAACACTGTCTTTCTATATCGCATCAAACTTCTTTTATTAATAGATTACAGAAAGCGATGAATATGATGCAATTTTCAGTTCATTTGTTTTCAGTTTCAGCATCATCGACATTCACGGATTAAGCCCATGTGGCTTGTTCCGGTCTCATAGATCCGCATTCAAAAAGTTGAATCTATCTATTTTTCGTTCTACCAACATTCCTGTCTCCTTTTGTTTGCAATTAAGTATAATTTTTGGCATGCGTTCATCTATCATCCTTTGGGCATGTTCTCCCCAGTTTTTTTTCTAGATTGTTATATTTTATCTGAAAGTTAAAAAAATATTTAGCTCATTTCTAATACCTTCATTTCTTCTTTTATCTAGAAGCTTGCAGCCGGCTACACTTCTCAGTAATCTCATTTCAGCTGCTACTATGATCTCTTCTCTTTTAGTTAAAACCTAAAACTCACTACCATACAATAGTAAGGGGACTGCCATTGCTTTATAACATTTTATATTTATTCATTATCTTATATGTTTCAATGTTATCTTAATTGTGCCAAATATGTAATTAAATGTATTAAGTTGTTAAAAAATTTTCATTTTTAAAATAGGAGATTTCATAACCCAGGTATTTAAAATGGTTCACTCGTTCAATAGGTTTCCCCTCCAGAATTATTATATATTTTATATTATTTACATATTTTCAGTATTATGTCATTAATTTCGCTATAATAGAATAACATTTCGTTATGAGGCAGAGGAGAAATAGAAGCCGAGTTTTTCCTCGAAAAAGACAAGCATTTTTGTTGCACATAGGGAAGGAACATTATTATTATTATTATTATATTATTATTATTATTATTATTATTATTATTATTACTATTATTATTATTATTACTGTTACTATTATTATTATTATTACTGTTACTATTATATTATTATATTATTATTATTATTATTATTATTATTATTATTATTATTATTATTATTATTATTATTATTATTATTATTATTATTATTATTATTATTATTATTATTTATTATTATTATTATTATTAGTTGATATATACCCGGCATTCACAGCTACACCTAAGCAAATTAAATATTAAAGATTAATTAAATTATATGGTGTAAACTGCGACGAACCAAACATGGTGGTTGCTAGAGTAAATTTTTAATTTCGAATTTCAGATAGACCCCCCCCCCACTTCTAAAGGTCGGATTTAGCTGATTTTTAGATAAAACCTATCTCGTTTTATTGTAATAGGATATACTAAAGTTTCATTGTGAAACATCAAATATTGCGACGGCTAGAACGATTTTTAATTTTTCATTTCAGGTGAACTCCTACACTTCATGCTTTTAGAACATAATAGTTATCGGCAAAATATTCGCCGTACCTATTATTGTTGTTATCATTATTATTAATGCAGTGGATTTCATATAAAATGGAAATCTAATGGAGCAATAAATATTTATTTATATTTTTTTTGTAAATCATTAGCACTAATGATATTTTTTTTGCAATACCTTCTAGTAGCTTCTTCTTAGACAATTATCATGTAATGATCAATAACTATGTTCTTGCAACCCACCTCTAGTGACATGGTGAGCGTTTTAGGATATGAGAGTAAAATGATCTATTTGCCATTCCCGCATTGGACAGCGGATATGATAGCATTATATTAGGGTCTGGGTGTGTGTTGTGTGTGTGCGCGCGCGCGCGCTAAGTTTCTATGCATAAAAGACAAAAGGTTAAAGAAAGGTAAAAATAAGATAAAAATAGAAGAAAAATGTTAATCGCGTATAAACTAAGTGAATTCCTAAGCAAGTCCAATTTATGGTCCGATTTTGCTGGTTAACGAAATGTTTCTTTATTTATGAATATATATATATATATATATATCCAGCCGAGTTGTCAGCCCTGTGTGACGGCTATCTTTATCTCCAGATCAAACGTACTTATTCCCGATAGAGGCTGAGTCGACCCCATGGCAATAGTGCCAACAGAAGGTTTTAGGCCAGGTTAAAAATCTTAACCCCCAACAAAACTCGAGCCTCTGACTATTTTGGTTTGTAGCGTATATCCTTAACCAACTACGCTACGCCCCTAAGTAAAGGTCCCATACTGGCTGAAATGTCATAAGCCTCCCATTCCCCTTGGCTCTGCACTAAGGCTACTGCTCAGGACGTCTAAGGGTGTTTGGTGAGAGGAAATAAAGATCTTCCAAGGTTAATTCTAAGGAAATTTTCTTCTAATAACCCATGGTCATTCTGTGGTTTATTCTCAGCAGAATTAAATTAACACGTATGATATTTGGAATTAAAAATTATTTTTTACACATAATCTAACCTAGAAAGAAGTATCATATTGTGTTACATCAGCCCTTCTCATTACCATTCTTTATAATGTAATTACAAAATATCAGAATATTTTCACAGTTGAATGATTTAGTTAATATAGTTGTTGTGTACGTTATAAGTATTATTCCTTCCTAACCACACAATATACATATAACTGAACAAACACACTTATATCTCAACTTGATACAAAAAAATATAACAGTGCTTTTTTAGCTATAATATCTTCTTCTTCTTCCTTCCAAGTATTAGGCCAAGGCCTGTTACAATCCGTTTACCTATAATATATCCTAGCTAAGTTCCAGTTGTACTGTAAACACAAATTTGCATAAGGTAAGTAAGGTAGAGTTCGGAATTTTGGAAGATGAAGTTTTATTTATTATTTAGATTGCATAAATAATAGTTTAGAAATGGGATTAATTAGCTTATTAGTTTAATCAGCAAAATCGGACCAATGGGTGTTACTGTCTATTCGGGGAACCGGGTGCTACTTTAACCCGCCATATGAGTGAATTGTCATTGATAGAAACATTTATCTTAGGATATAGGCCTATCGTATTTTACGAAAAAAAGATTGAATACAAGATAAGATGGTATTAATAATTAATTTCTTAATTATGTATGAGAACAAATTACATATGGACCTATCTAATCAGACGTTTACGCTCGATCTATAGGCCTATCCTTTATTTGTAATTTAATTAGGCCTACAAGCAGAATATATGCTCCATGTTCATTCACCTGTAAATCTAATAACCCCGTAGACTATTACCTCTCGAGTCACATAAAATCTGATTTACGAGACACCTGTGGCATCCGAGGAAGACCTTCTGGCGCGGATTATGACTGCGGCGGATGTCCAGGACCAAGGATTGGTGATCATGTATACCAGAACGTAGTACGGAGATATAGAATATGTGCTGACGTAATGGTCGTCACATCGAGCTCTTCTTGTGGACCCAGACGGCAAGCAGTAGGCGTCAGAGAGAGAGACAGCAGCGCGTGTTGTGGTATTTTGCGTGTAGCAGGAAAACGGTACGTTTCCGGACATGAGTTCCTATGTTAAACATATTCATCTTGATAATCAATTGAGTTGGTGTTTACTTGATGAAAATCCATATTTATTAATTAAATAAAAATAAAACTTAGTTTTATTTTTATTTAATTAATATCCATCTTGGTCCCCATTACATATCCTCAAAGTATGTAATGAGAATTTAATTACTCCTGTGTGTATACACACACATCCAGGTAGAGAAAACTAACTGCAACCACATGTCTCCCTTCTATTGTTTGAATAAACGTCTACCCTGTAATTAACACATGTGGATATGAACCCAGCAACAGACTGGTGGATCACCATGTAACTGCTTACATACGATTTAATTAACAAAAGAAATATATAGTTTCCTAAAATATCTAAATCGAAACATAAATTTGGCTTGCTCAGGAATTCAGTTAATTTACGCAATTCCTGCGTGACGGATTTTTAGCGAATTCTGAAATAAATTAGCCTATTTGGCTTTTTAGGTTGTTGTCATGAAATGGGTTTTTAATAAAAAAAATACATATCCTTATCGACCTTAACAAGTAGACACTGTAAATGACAATTTTCTTAGAACCACATTCGGCATTATAGCAAAATTATAAAAAAGTAAGGTAGAGTTCGGAATTTTTTAAGATGACGTTTTATTTATTACTAGCGTATCCGGATGACGTTGTCCTGCCCGAACGTTCAATTCTCATATCATGGGCGGACGATAAAAATATGTTACTTTTTTACCATAAAATTCAGCAATTAGGACATAATTAGATATTATTAAATAAGTTCGCAAGAGCCTTCTGTTGTGACTCAAGAAGTATGAATGATGACGTCACATAGTCATGAATATTAGAATTGTACCCTCCATTGCAGATAAGTTAAGAACCGTCATATAACAATTATATTAGAGTAAAAAAAAAGATAAATTGATGAGAGTGAGTCAAAACAGTTTTTTTTTTCAACTAGATTTAATTTCTGACCAACTGTGCACCGGTCCCATACTGGCCGACATTATATGATAAAAATTTCTTCCCCCGTAGAGACTCGAACCAGCGTAAGTCCCGTAGTTCAGCGCCAAGACTTCTTGCCTTAACCATTCGGCTACGGCGCGAGACTCTTAGAATCAATGAAAGACAAATATGGTTATTGTGAGTTATCCGTATGAGATAAGGGACTCTTGGTATCAATGAAAGACAAAAAAGGTTTTTGTGAGTTATCCGTAAGAGATAAACATATGCTGTCTCGGACTTTTTTGTAGAGCTTTTTGAGATATTCAATTCTGTGTAGGCCTACATTAATTTTGTGTATTTCTTATGGTTTAGGCAGCGTAAGCCATTTAAGCGTCCAAACAGCTACTTTTTTCACGTTTTCTACTACAAAGGGCGATTTTTAAGGGTGTAGGAGTTGAGTATCACAACTCTCTTATAGCGTATGTTCATCCCAGGAATCTCCTGAACATTGTGCAAAAAACCCCATCACAATCGGATCAACGGTATGGCCGCGCATAAAGTACGAACAAACAAATATACAAACAAACATTAATTTTTATATATAAGATTTAGATTGCGTAGATAATAGTTTAGAAATGGGATTAATTAATTTGTTAGTTTAATGAGCAAAATCGGACCAATGGGTGTTACCTGAAGCGAGAATTTCATTGCCGCTCTATCGACATCTATTTTCGATTTTTCGCAAACGAATCTCAGTGAATACTATTGAAATAAAATGAGAAAAGTATTCTAAAAAATCAGAGACATTCTACGATTAAAAGTGGGGGTTTACCTGAAACCGGAAATTAAAAACCGCTGTAGCAGTCGTCATATTTGTATTCTCTCAACATAGCAGATTATTTGAAAGATCAGGTTACCAGAAAAGAAAGGGCATTCCCAAAACAAGCAAAATCGAACCATAAATTCGACTTGCTGAGAACTTCCATTAGTTTCCACAGCTCCTGCGAGATGGACTTATTTTAAATTAGAGATGGATTTTATATTGTTGATATAGGGCCTTAATCACCACACACATATGTTGAAATACTATTGACACGTGTCGCCACTGTAACATTGTTTCTGTATAATATACAATAACTACAAACATTAGATAACTTACTGTCAATGTCAACCTAACAATGAAAACTCATTTCATTAACGAATAGGGAAGACAGCCAAAGACAACTTTTACTCCTAGAAGGTGACTCACCCAAATTGTTCAAGGCAATTATACTGCCTACAACTTAAGTTTTTAACAAAACTAGATTATTGTATGCTCACCGTATTCTAATCGTTAGGGTAAAGTTATATCTTCATAATAGCTGTTATTTCGTGATACATTTTAAAACTATATACAAATTTTAATCTGTCTATACTCACGTGAGGTAAGGGTGTTATTTTGAGGTAGCTATTTAACCAAGGCTAACTTAGCTAAGTTTATTTCCAATGGCGCATTGAGTTGGGTGAGAATAGGTCAACAGTTTTCAGATACTTTTGAAATTCACAATGGGTTAAAACAAAAAGATCCACTACATTTCTGTTATTCAATTTTGTATAAGAGTATGTCTTCAAATCTTTAGATGACTATTTAAATCATGCCCCAAATGGGAGTCAATGACCAATCACATTCCAATAATTTTTTATTTACAACCAATCACAGTCGTGTTTCGCCTAAAATTTAATAACTAAAGTTTATCATAATAAACAAAGCACCTCATTCTGATTAGGCCACAGTATTATTTTGCAGTGACTGACTATAAGAAATACGGCTACCAGATTGTATATATAGTGCATGGATGTCAACACATAGCGCATGTGGGAGTTAATATAAAAACATTTGTAGCAATTGTTTATACCACCAAAAAAAGAAACCACTGTTTGCACATTTTAAATGTATTTTTTCCCAGGTAATAACATTCCAGAAAAATATAATTGTCATATTTACATCATACGACATCAGAAAAGAATTAATATACAGTTTGATGTGTTTCATTTTTTCTCCACTAGAGTGCATTCTTACAATATTGCGTTCCTTTGGCAATAAATAATATGATCTGGTTGCAGTGATGAACAAAATAAGCAAATGAAGCGTACGAATCGTTTCCCATTTGTTTTCAAACATCGCAATTTATATTAAATATATAAATATTTTAAAATAACTATATTTAAATAATGATTTGTGAGTAAACAGCTTAATTTTATTCGTTAAATAGTCCTAATAAATGCCACTCTTGATTTCCAAATTCTCTAGATAAATTTGAAAAATCACTCGTGGCATTGCTTATGATAAAGAAGGCGTACAACTCAATATTGTTAATAAGCTTTTGGTATATGCTGATGATGTAGTATTACTAGGTGATAGCGAGGAGATATTAAAATCCAAAACACACATTCTACTAATAACACTAAGAAACTGGCGCTGGAAATTAATATCAATAACACTAAACATATGGCCATACATAGAAATAAATTAAAGTAAATAATGAAAAGGGACAAAATAAAAAAAAATATCAAGAAGTAATAATAACAGGAGATTTTAATAGTCGAGTAGGAAGTAGAATGAAAGATGAAGTGATTGGACCATTTGGAGAAAAGGTGGAAAATGACAATGGAGATAGATTGATAAGTTTATGTAAACAACATTGCTATGTGATAATGAATAGTTTCTTCCAACATCGGGAAATACATAAATACATATGGGAACAGCCAACAAAAAGTCTCAAATCAATAATTGATTATATAATGGCGAAACAAAAATGTGATATGATAGTGAAAGATGTTAGAGTGTATAGAAAACCAGATTGCGGAAGTGATCATTATTATATGCTTTTGGGAAAATTCATATTAACAAGTAGGAAAAAACAAAATACTGAAGTAACGGAAGACAGAACAAATACAACCCCTTTGAATGAACAAAGATATAAAGTAAGTTTACTCTATGATGAGAGTATAAAATATCTTTTTCAATCAAGATTAAAGCAAAAACTTAATTTAAATGTAAATAAATCTGCAGTGGAAATTTATGATCAACTAAAGGAAGTATACATTCAGCAGCTTTAGAAGCACTTGGGACAGAAAATCGAGAACTAAAAAGAAATAATGAATGGTTTAATCACGATATTAAAAAATTAGTAGAAGAAAAAAAGAAAGCACGGATGGAATGGTTATCAGATCACTCAACAATATCTCGAAATGAATATATCACTTTAAAACATAAAACAAAGGTGGAAGTGACAAGAACAAAAAATGAGTACTGGGATAATATGTGCTCGAATATAGATCATTCGATTGGATATGCTAGATTCAAAGAAGCTTGGAAAACATTACAAAATATCAGGAAATCAGAAAGAAAGAAGATAAATATTCAGTTGATAAGACCATCAGAATGGATGCAACATTATAAAGCTTTACTTCAAGAAAACAGAAATGAGTTTCAACTTCAAGATACAGATGTAGAATATAAATTTGACACTCCAGAGATAACAGAAGATGAAGTAAAAAGAGCTTTGAAAGATACAAAAAATGGGAGAGCACCAGGACCAGGAAATATTCAGACGGAACTCCTAAAACATGGAGGAGATATTTTAGTCATATTTTTAACAAAACTTTTAATAAAATTGAAATTTGATACGATATCCCAGAAGACTGGAATTTATCGTATATTACTCCTATTTTTGAAAAAGGTGATAAAAAACTGTGTTCCAATTATAGAGGTATAAGCGTTTTACCTTCAACAGCTAGGATTTTTAGTAAAATTATAAATTTTAAACTTAAGGAGATAAAAGATAACTTAAGAGAAGAACAATGTGGATTCCGGAGTGGAAGATCATGTATTGATAATATTTTCTGTATTAGACAATTACAAGAGAAAATCCTAGCAAAAAATAAATAACTACATATGACCTTTATTGATTTAGAGATGGCATATGATAGTGTACCTCGACAATTGTTATGGACGGCAATGAGAAATCTGAATATCTGTAATAAATGGATTAATATTGTTAGGAGCCCTCCATGGTATCTTCACCTTGTCGTGGTGGAGTGGCTTGCGTGCTTAAATGATCCTGAGAGCTATGCCGGCGGTAGCATTGCTGCCGATAGGGTTATCCATGCCGGACTGGTCGAAGGTGATAAGCCAGACGAATAAAGTACCTTGGGCGAAAGAGTGACGATCTTTCACCGTAAAAATACAACCGTCAAGAAATGCGGACATGGGTTCATCTAGGGTAAAATTTTCCGGAGGTCAAATAGTCCCCCATTCGGTTCTCCGGGCGGGGACTACTTCAGGGAACCCATGCCAAAGGCTCAATCACAGGGACATGTTCCTAGGAACATGGAATGTTAGGACTTTATACAATAGCGGGGCACTAGAGATATTAACGCGGGAATTAGATAAATCGCCCTTGGATATAGTCGCTTTACAGGAAGTTAGGTGGCCAGGAGTAGGTAGTCAGGAATCAGGAAGCTTTGCATTATAATATGGGGTGCAGAAAGACCTGCATTTGGAACTGGTTTTTTAGTCAGAAGGAGGATTCTATCCGCTATCCGAGATATTAAGTTTGTTAGTGATAGAATATCATACATAATTCTAAAGGGTAAACGGTATGATTTTATAATTGTAAATGTACATGCCCCCACAGAAGATAAAGATGACAAGATCAAGGATGAGTTCTATGAAGAATTAGAATGCTTATTTGATAGCCTTTCACGATATCATATGAAAATTGTCTTAGGAGATTTTAATGCAAATGTGGGGCGGGAAGATATATTCAAACCAACAATAGGCAAAATCAGTCTTCATGAAGATAGTAACGACAACGGGGTTAGATTAGTCACATTTGCCACATCAAAGAATATCATTGTTAAGAGCACAACATTTCAGCATAAGGATATTCATAAATACACCTGGACGTCCCCAGATGGAGAAACTCGGAACCAGATAGATCATGTATTAGTGGATAAACGCTGGCACAGTAGCATCATTGATGTTAGATCAGTTAGAGGGAAATACTGCAATTCGGATCATCATCTGGTCAGAGTGAAAATCAGACAACGGCTATCGCTTATGAGAGGAACAAACGCTAAAGATGATTGTGTAAAATATTAATTAAAAAAACTTGAAAAATGATTAAATGCGGCAAGAATATCAAAATTGCTAATAGATTTGAAGTACTGGAATCTTCAGATGACAATGTGGCAAACGAAGAAGAAACTGATATAAAAAAATAATGGGAGGCTATAAGAGATACTATTAAATTGTCAGCATCAGAAAGCATTGGTTGTTTAAAAAAGAGGCAAAACAAGAAATGGTTTGATGAGGAATGTGCCGACATTGTAAAGAAAAGAAAACTAGCGAAAATGAAATGGTTACACGAGCCAAATGAGGTAAATTTAGAGCAATTGGGTAGTGTTAGACGGGAAACCACCAGGTTACTAAAGAGTAAAAAGAGGGACTATTTGAGAGAGACGATTAATGATCTTGAAATGAATGCAAAAAATAGGATCATTAGAGAATTATATCAGGGAATTAGTATAGAGAAGAAAGGGTTTCAGGCTAGAACAAACATAATTCGGAATGAAAATGGGGATATGATTGCAGATTCTAGGAGTATACTAAACAGATGGAAAAGTTACTTTAATCAGCTATTAAATGTACACACAGAACAGGACATTGAGGAGGATAAGTTACAGACAGCAGAAATGCTAGTTGCAGGGCCAAGTGCTTTAGAGGTTGAAATGGCAATTGAAAAATTGAAGATGTATAAAGCATCAGGTGGTTCAGATGAGATCCCAGCAGAACTGATAAAATCAGGGGGAGAAAAATTGATGGACAAGATACGCTGGTTGCTTAGTATGATTTGGGAAAAAGAAGCTCTTCCAGATGAATGGAAGGAATCAATTATCATACCAATTTATAAGAAAGGAGATAAAACAGATTGCAACAACTACAGGGGCATCTCATTACTTTCAACTTTGTACAAAATTCTAACAAATATATTAGTAAGCAGACTTACTCACTATATTGATGACATTCTAGGAGATCATCAATGTGCATTTAGAAGAAACAGGTCTACAACAGATCAGATTTTCAGTTTAAGACAGATTTTAGAGAAGAAATGGGAATATAATGGTACTGTACATCAACTATATGTAGACTTCAAAAAAGCATTTGATTCAATTAAGAGGGAGAAGTTATATAGTATCCTGCTGGAGTTCGGAATTCCTAAAAAGTTAGTTAGACTTATACGAATGTGTCTAAATGGCTCAAAGAGTAGGGTGCGTGTAGGCAAACAGTTTTCAGACACTTTGAAATCCAGAATGGGTTGAAGCAAGGAGATGCACTATCTCCTCTACTATTTAATTTTGTACTAGAGCATGCCATTAAATCTTTAGAGAATGAGGAAGGCTTACAACTCAATGGTATTAATAAGCTGTTAGTTTATGCTGATGATGTAGTACTACTGGCCGATAGCGAGGAGATACTAAAGGCCAACACGCGCACACACTATTGAGTAACACTAAAAAATTAGGACTGGAAATAAATATCAGTAAAACTAAATATATGGTCACACGTAGAAATTCAGTATATAATGGAAATGGACAGCTAATGACAAATGAGGGAAATTTTGAGGAAGTGGCAGAATTCAAATAGGCCTACCTAGGAACAATAATCACAAATAGGAATGAGATGCAAAAAGAAATTAAACATAGGCTCAATTCTGGAAATGCATGCTATTATGCATTGCAGAGACTTTTGATGTCCCAACTCCTTTCAAAAAAAGTTAAGCTGAAAAATATATAAAACTATTATTCTACCAGTTATATTATATGGGTGCGAAACATGGACTCTTACTTTAAGGGGGGAAAGGAGATTACAAGTATTTGAGAATAAAGTACTTAGGAAAATGTTTGGACCAAAGAGAGATGAACAGACAGGTGATTGGAGAAGACTACTTAACAATGAACTACATGGTCTTTATAGGAAGCCAGATATAATAAGAACAGTTAAGTCTCGTAGACTGCGATGGGCAGGACATGTTGCACGTATGGGGAATGAAAGACGTGCATGGAAGTTTCTTGTAGGAAAGCCAGAGGGAAAACGCCCAGTTGGTAGACCAAGAATGAAGTGGAAGAACAACATTAACTATGATTTGAGGGAAGTATATTATACAGGGAATGATTGGAAAGCATTAGCTCAGGATAGGGATGTTTGGAGAGCTTATGTCCGCGCGGCCATGAACCTACGGGTTTGATAATGCCAGTGAGTAAGTAAGTATTGTTAGGAGGATCTATAGTAATACAAAAGCTAAAGTAAAAATACAGAATACTTTAACAGAGGAATTCACAGTGAATAAAGGCCTTAAGCATGGATGAAGTTTATCACCAATTCTTTTTAACATTTATTTAGACCAGGCTCTTAACTTGTGGTATAAAAAATGTTCTGAAATGGGTATTGCTATAGGAGGAAAAGTACTGCATTCATTGTTGTTTGCAGATGATCAAATTATTTTTGCAGGGGATGAAGATGATATGAAATATACGTTGATAAATAAACTAATTGGAAGAATATAAAAAATGGGGACTGAATATACATTTACAGAAAACAGAATATATGTGTTTGGGAAAGGATGTGAATGGCCTCATGCTTGAAACAGGGGGGGAAAAAAGTGTGAACTTTTTAAATATCTTGGGTCAATAATTACAAGTTTAGGTACCTGTGAGAGAGATGTACAGACTAAAATTGCAATGGCAATTACATGGAATAATTTGGAATAAAAATATTACAAAGGAAACTAAAATGAAAATCTATAAGAGCATATTACAGAATATTTTGTCATATGGAAGTGAAACTTGGTCTCTGACGGAATTACAAAAGAATAAAATTAGAACAGTTGAATTTGATTATTTTAGAAGAAGCCTCCAAAAAACAAGACAGGATAAAATAAGAAATGAATTCCTTTGGAGAGAAATGAATGTCACCACATCTGTTGTTAAGAGGATTGAAAATCAAACGCTTGAATGGTATGGTCATGTACAAAGAATGGAAAATGAAAGATGGCCAAAAAAATATATACCAATGGTCACCCCCTGGAAGAAATAAACGTGGCAGGCCAAGATGGAAATGGAAAACCTACGTCAGAACTATAATGGATGATAGGAATTTGGAAGAGGGAGATTGGAATGATAGAGATAAATGGAAACTGAAGACGGCAAACCTATAAGTGGGGGAAAGCCGAAGAAGAAGAAGAAGAAAAGGGACAGATAATAACAAATGATCGAAATTTTGAATACGTGGCTGAATTAAAATACTTAGGATCAATAATTACAAACAGGAATAATGTTCAAAAAGGAAATAAACATAGGCTGAACAGATGAAATCCCACGCTGTAGCCGAGTGGTTTAAAACATGATGCCTTGGTGCAGAGCAACGAAATTTTCGCTGCGGACCAATTTGAGAAAACCAACTATAAGGACTGACCTTATGTCACCCCTATACTAGCTGTATGATCGTTCAACTCCGACCAGAGGATCTAGTTTACGCCTAAAAAAATCCATCGGTCTGAGCCGCAACCCTTGGAACGAGAGACAAGAAACTTACTACCCAGATCATTAAGACCGATCACAAATTTTAATTTTATTTCATCGTCATTTATTTCGTGAGTTCAAAAATAAACAATATTGTATCTTGAATGTTGAGAAGACCAGCTATAACGGCTGGGGGACCCGACGTGCTGACCACATGTCACCCCTGCACTGGCTTATGATCGTCTACCTCTATGATTAACACATGTGGACGTAATGCCAGCAGCCGGTTGGTAGGCCAAGGGCCTTCTAGGCCTGTCACGCTTGGAGCTTTTGGAGTATCTTAAATGTACACTAAAGTTTATTCACTTCTAGATCACAGTAAATAGCAACAGAATGTTTCAAGGCTATCAAAGGATATAGAGAAAAATGGTTTAGACATGTAGAAAGAATGAACGTAACAAGATTACCAAAAGCAGCATTTAACTACAAGCCAAGAGGTTCAAGGAATGTAGGAAGGCTAGTGAAAAGATGGACAGAACAACTGTGAGGCGGAACAGGCATTTGCCTAGCCCGTGAAGTGAAAAGAAGAAGATGTTTCAAGGCTATTCTCTGATTGGTTATTATTAAAGTCACAATTCCTACAACCGATGGAATTTAAGCCCAAGTTTGACACCAAGCATCCAAGAAGGGGGTAATTGTCCAAACTGACCGATAGAGATGCTGAATCCATAGTTTTCGGGGTCGCTAAGCTGATTGGTTATAATAAGATTTGATGAGCTAACAACCGGCAACACCGGGTAATCAGCCAGTAGAATAAATAAAATTAAGTTATAAAGTATAATATATTATTTGCATTATAATTTGCGCATGCAATTTACAGGATTTAATAGCTAGTTTTAAACGCGTTCAGCGTTAAATTAAACTACTGCAAACAAGTATCTTATCATTTTATTAACTCAACACAATGGATAATGAATCAGTCCAAGGTCCATCTTATTTTCTGCATATTTCTAGATTTGAATACAATTTGATGTAAAATAAAAATAGTGAAATATTAAAATAAAATAGTCCGTCTTGCAGGAACTAAATAAACTAACAGAATTCCTCATTATGTCGAATTTAGAATCCTTTTTTTCTGATTAACGTATTTATTTATTTATTTATTTTGTTAATACGCATTAATAAGGAAATTTCTTCTTCTTCTTCTTCTTCTTCTTCTTCTTCTTCTTCTCCTCCTTCTCCTTCTAAGTATTAGGCCAAGGCCTGTTACGATCTTATAGAAAATTTTCCTTATTGATCTTTCCGAGAATTTCCCGGGAGGATCAATAAGGAAATTTATATGAATATTTTAATGTATGCAGACGATCTGGTAATAATACAGAAGTCAGAGGATGATTTACAAAGAGCCATTTGCACGTTGAATCAATTAGGACTATATTATATAATCTTAAAGTCTCAACTTCAAAAACTAAAATTATGGCTTTTCACGGCAAACTGTCAGTCAGAACAAAAATAGTAATCAATCATGAAATAATAGAACAGATAGCACACTTTAACTAACTTGGTTTAGATATAACATACAGCTATGATTGGGATATATATATATATATATATATATATAAAATAAATTAAACATATATCAAATGATGTGCGGCACCATAAGAAGAACCCTCCGAAAGACTCGAAGAGAAAATCAGCTCAGGTTTTATAAAATGATGGCTGTTCCTGTTCTTTTATATGGATCTGAATCTTCGGTACTTACAAAAAAATATCTCACACATTCAAACCACTGAAATGAAATTTTTAAGATCCGTAAAAGGATGCATGGATAGTTTACATAATGAGTCAATAAGAAATAAAGTGGAGATATTTTCAATACTCGATATAGGCCTACTAGAAGAATACAAATACCAATGGACAATACAAGATTGTCCAAAACAATCAACACCTACAAACAACATGGAAAAATATCTTTGGGACGGCCAAGGAAACGATAGACTTGAGACCGGAACAGGTCGCATTGACCTAATCCTGGAAAGGAAGAAGAAGAAGAAGAATTTTGTTAATTAAATCGTATGCATCTAATTTCGTTGCGAGGAAACAGAAATTGCAGCAGCTAGAACAATTTACAAATTTTGGGTTCCAGGTAAACCTCTACTCCTAATGGTCCTTACTTACTCACTTACTCACTGGCACTATTGAACCCATAGGTTCATGACCGCGCGGACATAAGCTCTCCATACATCCCTATCCTGAGATAATGCTTTCCAATCATTCCCTGTATAATCTACTTCCCTCAAATCATAGTCAATGTTGTTCTCCCACCTCATTCTTGGTCTACCAACTGGGCGTTTTCCTTCTGGCTTTCCTACAAGAAGTTTCCATGCACGTCTTTCATTCCCCATACGCGCAACACGTCCTGCCCATCGCAGTCTACGAGACTTAACTGTTCTTATTATATCTGGCTTCCTATAAAGACTATGTAGTTCGTTGTTATGTAGTCTTCTCCATTCACCTGTCTGTTAATCTCTCTTTGGTCCAAAAATGTTTCTAAGAACTTTATTCTCAAATACTCGTAATCTCCTTTCGTCCCTTAAAGTAAGAGTCCATGTTTCACACCCATATAATATAACTGGTAGAATAATAGTTTTATATTTTTTCAGCTTAACGTTTTTTGAAAGGAGTTGGGACATCAAAAGTCTCTGCAATTCATAATAGCATGCATTTCCAGAATTGAGCCTATTTTGCTGATTTAGTAATACGTCTTTCTTTTGATAATACAATAGTATATAACAAGTTTTATAGTGAGAAAATAAAAATTGCACCCGCTAGAGTGTTAAAAACGTTTCCACTATATGTCATTCCCTGAGAAGTGAAGAAAATTTCCTGTGACCCATGTTGAACGGTAGCGACGGCTATTCTCCTTTAGCTGGTTTATATTGGGAAGTATAGGCTCCCCAGGTTCCTGGACATGAAGTCCATTTGCCCTGGTAATTTTGAATAAATTGTATCAGATATATGTGTTAATGAAATCTAAAATATTGAGTAAAAATGCAAAACTGAAGTTGAATTATTCTGTTTAAGACCAAGAGTTACCGGTAGGCTGGACAATGACTGTTAAAAATGAGCAATTGCTTACAACTTTTGAGTGTAAAATTTTGATGATTTTTTTTTTGTAATATAAGATGATCTAATGGACACGGAAAATGTTAATGAACCATGAACTTGACTTGCTAATTAAAGGACATATATGGTAAGATTAGTAAAGAGCCAGCGTATTTCCTGGGTGGCACTATTAATAAAATTAGAGGACGAGATAATTCCTAAAGAGTTTCATTATGGAAAACTGATGGTAGACGATTGAATAGAAGATCAGTGATCAGAAGGATTCATATTGTAGATGATAATTTGAAGATTTATGAAAGTGAAAGAATGGAGAGGGTTAAACGGCGAATAGAGAAGAGTGGAGGAATATCGTTAAATAGGCTAGGGGGCCAGTTGCAAGAAAACACACATATTCCTTCATAACTTATTGTTTATTAACTTCATCGGGTTTGGGAATTGTTAACCCTTACATTGGCAATGCATCCTATAGGATACATCAGCTAAATTTATTTAATGTTTTTAAGAAAACGCTGAAATGAAGATGTTGAGAGCAATAGCAGGATACCAAAGGACCGATAAAAAGAAAAACGAAGATATAAGAACAGAACTTAATATATTTAATCTCTGTGAAAGAATAAAATATTACCAAAATGCTTATCTTCAGCACGTATTACGAATGAATGAACAGCGCATACCAAGAAGAATGTATAATTATAAACCAAAAGGGAGAAGAATGTTGGGAAGATCATTGAAGAGATGGAAGGACCAATTCGACCTATAATGAGATTGGAACAGGCCATTGGGCCTAATCCTTGTTGTTGATGATGATGATGATGATGATGAAGAAAACGCAAAAATATTAACACGCAGAAATTACTTAAATTTGTACATCTCATGAAAGTTTCTTTTTCATTTAAAATACAGAAGACGCTGGATATGATCTAATTAATTTTCATTGTTTGTCATTGACTTTACTATAATGATATATTACGATTCGAGGTTGGGAACTGGTTTTTACAGAAGCGAGGAAATGTTTAAAAACCGAGCGATAGCGAGGTTTTTAATTTCCGAGATTCTGTAAAACACTTCACAAACTTGCGTTGTACACTTTCTTCTGCGGGATGGTGTTTTCAAAATAATAAATAATAGTAAAATAATAACATATTTGTTGGAAATATTTGTGTTCATTATAGACAACTGACTAACGTTAACAGTGTGGGCAATATTGCAGGCCGTGACAGCAATCAGTCATAAAATGGCGGCAAGTACGTATTTATTGTTTTATATTGTTTCAAATAAAATTCAGTTAATTTAAAATGCAGTCATTTGTTTCGTGTAATGTCCATTAACACTACATTTTTATATATATTTTGTATATACGTTGTACGTAGTATACATAAAGGGCAGTAGTTTTACTTGCCACACGTGTTTTGTAATATATAATATTACAGTATAGTGATTTAGGTTGGTAACCCCGAAATGTAGGAAGTTAAACTTTCAATCATGGTCGCCATTGCTGTAAGTACGACAAAACGCAACATTCCATTATGAGCCAGAAGAGAATTTTTCTTTCGAAACAGACAAGCATATGTTGGATGTACCTCTTCTGAGTTAAGTTCCAGTTGTAATGTAAACAAACCAGACGTATGACTATTTTCATTCGTCAATTAATGGCTATACCTTTAAGTGTGTAAGAAAATGTATGGCTAGACGTATAAAATTTACCGCATGAACCTGAAATACAGCAATGTTAAGGACATTGTCATTCTGCGATTGTTGAATTGGTGTTATAAAACAATGAGACCAAACAAGAAAAAATAAGTAACTTCCTATTATAACGGGAACCTTCCGCATATAAAACAATTTTATGCTAGTCTATGAATTTAACTTCAACCTTGGGAAAACAATTGCAATGCTTTTTCTACTAAAACTAGTAATATCCAGGAAAAAAGTATTATTTTATCAGATGAAGGTAAAGTTTTACCTTCTATAACTGTGCGTTATTAATGCATACCCTAACTAACTCACTGGCATTATCGAACCCAGACGTATATTTCCATGTGGATATAAGCTTTCCATATATCTCTATCCTGAGCTAATGATTTTCAATCAGTACCTTTATAATTCACCCCCCTCAAATCACAGCTAACGTTATTCGCCCTTCTCATTCTATCGTGCGCTTTCCCTCTGGTTTTCCTATTAAGTTTCCATGCCCTTCATTCATTCCTCTTTTGAGCCACATGTCCTGTAAATGACAATCTATAAGACTTAACTGCTTTATATATTATTTCCCACAAAAATAATGTAGTTCACTGTTACGTAATCTTCATTTCCCTGTCTTTTTGTCTCTATTTAGACCAAACATGTTCTTAAGTACTTTATTCTTAAATACTGTTTAACATTTTCTCGTCTCGTAAAGTAAGATTCCATGATTCGATCCATGTAAATTACACCATGCTCCTAAATGATGGACGGGTTTTAAGTAATTGAAATGCTTTACAAAATGTAAGGGAATGTGTGATTCTTTCTTATTATGAAAGAAAAACTGTTGAAGTTTTATAC
Source organism: Diploptera punctata (assembly GCA_030220185.1). NCBI lineage: Eukaryota > Metazoa > Arthropoda > Insecta > Blattodea > Blaberidae > Diploptera > Diploptera punctata. The sequence goes on from JASPKZ010003884.1 coordinate 1,378,305, forward strand.
CCTGAAAGCAGCTATTTTTTCTCAATATTGCGTCACAGCGTCAAATTTGTAAAATGGCGACTCCCGTGCATAAGTTATTTTGTGTGCTGCAGTTTACAAACTTTGATTCCAATATAGTATTACAGTATAGCGAGCTTCATGACGGCACGCGGTGATTTGAAACAAATAAGAGCATTCCATGATGGTGTCGAAGAGTCCAGGACGTCCACGAGTGCCGAACGAAATAGTGGACAATGTTAGGGCAGCTTTCATACGTAGCCTCAGAAATCTGTGCCGCGTACTATATGAGTTCGAATCTCGAAATTACATTTGACAACAAGATGGTGCTCCTTCTTATTTTCTTCATAATGTGCGAGATTGATTAACTATGTGTTTCCCAACGATGGATAGGACATGCCGGTCCGAATGACATGGTTTTCTCCCAATGACTTTTACGGTCCGCCGATCTCACACCATGTGATTTCTTTCCATGGGGTGTGTGAATGACCGTATGTACGTACCACCGCTACCTTTCGACCTGCTAGACTTGAGAAGAAGGATTGTTGCTACCTTTGAGTTCATCACTCCATCACGTTTGGGAGGAATTCGACTACCGGCTATATGTGTGCCGTGTGACCAGTGGTGCCCATATTGAACACTTATAAGGTATTGTATGAAAATTCGGAGTATGTACTGCGGTCTTATATAATACATGTAAAGTAAATCATCATCATCATCATCACTCCAGGGATTAGGCAATTGCCCGTTCCGACTTCATAATGCATCAGCCCAACGTCTTCTAGGTCTTCCAACATCACGTCTTCCTCTTGCTTGAAAATTTCTTGCTAACAATGGATATCTCTCCTTACTCATTCCATCCATATGATCAATCCATTTCTGTCTGTAATTCGTGACCTTATCCAATAAAGGCTGCACTTTCAATTCTTCTCTTATATCCTCATGTCTTATTGTATCAAGTCTTGTACATCCTTTTACTTGTCTTAGGAACCTCATCTCCACCGTCTGTATTCTATCCTTCTGTTTTTTCATTGGAGCCCAAGTTTCACATCCATACAATATTGTGGGAACCGCCATAACATTATACATTTTTATCTTGGTTTCTTTTCTAATTTTATTTTTGAATGTTCTCTGTATTGTTCCACACACCGTCTGAAATTTATTTATTTTTGAGTCAATATCTCTTTCCACATTGCAGCCAACATCACAGCCCAAATATTTGAAACTAGACACCTGTTCTATACTTTGATTTTCTAAAATAATTTTGGATCTCACTGGATCTCTTCCTCTAAAAGCCATGGTCTTCGTTTTCCTTATAGAAAGAAATCTTTAGATCATATAATTTATATATTTCATTTAATCCATGCATAGATTTCTGTAAGTCGTCTTCATTTTTCTGTATTATGATTACATCGTCAGCAAATAGAAGATTATTTATGCACACTTTATTATCTATTCTTATCCCTGGATTCACTAAAACTTTCCATTTATTTAAAATATCGTCTATATATATATTAAACAAAGTAGGTGATAAACTACATCCTTGTCGTAATCCAGCATTTGTTTTGATTGTATCTGTTCTTTTGAATCCGGTATCTATAATTATATTTGTGTCTTCATATAATTTCTTTATTGTTTCAACAAGGCACAGCGGGGTATCCTTTCATTCGTAATATTTCCCATAATTTTTGTCTGTTTACTCGATCGAAGGCCTTATCCAAATCTATAAATCCTATGTGAGTTTCTAAGTTATGTTCTCTTCTCTTTTCTATGAGTTTTTTCAGTGTAAAGACATTGTCTATACATGACCTTCCCTTTCTGAATCCACTTTGATTTTCATTTATTATTACTTCTGTTGTCCACCGTTGTGGTCTCGAGGTAGCGTGCTGCCTTGTCACGCAGCGGGCCCGGGTTCGATCCCCGGTCGGGGCAGTTTTTCTGGGTGAGGTTTTTATCGGAGTTTTTCCTCACCTGTAAGACAAATGTCAGGAAAACTTTAAGGCTCAAACAGTCCCCGTAATCATATGGCCATCACCATCATCCTTATCATTATCATCTCATCATCATCATCATCCTTCACCGGTGTGGAAAGCAACGAGAAGCTACCACACATACAATTCCCTAGTAAATCTGTAAGCATAGCATGAAAATGCTATGATTGCTGTGAAGGACCTGCGTTCGGGCAGAATTACTATGGATGGATTACTTCTGTTATGTTTCTCAATCTATTATTTATTTTCGTATATATCTTGTAGCCAGTATTCATTAAGCTAATCCCTCTGTAATCCTCACAATTTCTCAGGTCTCCTCTTTTAAATATATTCTTCACAATTGCTGTTTTCCAAGTGGTTGGAATCTCATAGGTCTGCCAACATATATTAATTAAATGAAGTATTCGTAGTTTACACAATATTCCACTATATTTGACTAACTCCATATTTATATTATCTAATCCTGTTGCTTTCCTATTCTTAGTAGTTTTCAGAGCCATTTCTAATTCATTTATGTCTATTACATCAGTATTTTCCACTGTTATTTCTTCCTCGTTGATCTCTTTTCCTTCAATTTCCTCCTTTTTCCAAAGTTTTTCATAATGTTGTATCCATTCTTGTTCTGGGATTATATTCAATCTGGCAGAATCTTTCTCAGTCTGGTTTAGATGTTTCATTAATTTATAACCTATTTCTTGTCTTCCATACATATAATGTTCTACTGAGCTTATAAATTTATCCCATGACTCCTGATGGGCTTTTCTTATAATGCTTTTAACAATTTTCCTTTTCATGTTATATTCTTCGTAAGATTCTTCTGTTTTCAGTCGTAAGTATGTATGATATGCTTTTTGTTTTTCATTAACTGCATTTTGTATATTCGCATTCCAAGTTCTCAAGCCCTTCCTATTTCTTATTCTATTTTTCTTTCCTAATATCTCATTTGCTGTTTTATGTATTACATTTGATATATTTTCCCATTCAATATTTATATCTTCTGACGTCGCTATCTCTGATATATATTTATTCATTCTGCTTTCATAATGTTGTCTAATACTTTGATCTTGTAATAAATATACTTTATATACTTCTTCTTGATTTATTTTGTTCTTTATGTTATTTTTCCGCCATTTAGCTATTATGTTTATTTTACTTATCACGAGATAGTGATCAGAGTATATATCGCTGCCTCTATGTACTCTCACATCTGTTACCAAGGCTCCAAGCTTGTTGTGTACGATTAAATAGTCAATTATTGATCTTGAGTTATATCCACTTCTTGTATATTTATGTATGTCCTTTTTTCGGAAATAGGTATTCATTATTTTTAATTGATTATAGGTTGAAAACTGTCTCAAATCCTGTCCATTATCATTTAATTGTTATTTCTCCATTATATCCTATTACATTAGGTATAGGGACATTGCCTACTCTGGCATTTAAGTCTCCACTTATTATTAGATGATGATATTTTGTCTATTTATCAACTAATGTTTGTAATGTTTTATAATTTTTTTTTGTTTCTTCTTTCTTACCTTCCTCTTGGGCATACACAGCAATTATCATCATATATCCTCTTTCAATTTTAAATCTGGCTATCAGGATTCTTTCATTTATAAACTCATAGCTATTCAATTTGTTCTTCCATTTTTCATCTATTAAAATTGCTACTCCACACTGCGCTCTTGTTGTCTGTTCTACTCCGCTATACAATATAGTATAGTGTTTTAAGTCCTTTGTTCCTTTTAGTTTCTTTTTTGTTTCTGTTATTGTTGCTATATTTTTTTCTTTAATTCTCTTTCTAATTCTTCTTCTTTTGTATTTATTCCCCTTACGTTCCAATTTCCTAATTTCAAAATGTCCTTTATTCCAAATCGTATCCTTTTATCTTGCTTGGGTCGGTTCCTTTTATGACAATCCGGCTAATTTCCATGAAGCTTCTCTGTAAGATGAATGTCTCCTGGAAGCGTTACGAGCGCTTCGCAGGACAAGGATGGTGGAAGGGCTGCTTCCTCTGAGCCTCCAAACATGCTCCTCTGGGTATCCACCCCCCAAGAGAGGGCTGCTTCTTCCGCTCTTCAAGCCCTACAAGCTTATATGTGCTATTCCTTGTCACCTGTTGACCGTTGAAGACTTGACGAAGATGTGGCCGCCCAATATGAATACAGACGCCATTCCCTCGTTGTGAGCTATACTTAGTTCCCCTCGCCTCTTACCCACCAGCAAGATTAACCTAAGTCAATCTTCCCCAGTACGGTCGTCTGGTTCATTGGGTACTAAGCCCCCCCCCCACCACATCAAGGTGTAAAGGAAATTAAACAACATTCAAACTACGGTCCATCATTATGAACATAGTATAATTAGAATCATCATCATTTCTTTTCGGTCCTAGCATGGGGCATAGGATCGTAATGAAATTTCTCCATTTAGTTCTATCATCTGCCAACCTCTTCACCTCCAACCAAGTTTTTTTTTTTTTTTTTTTTTTTTTCCATTTCACGTATTTCTCCATCAATATTCCTCTTTCAAGTTATTTGTTGTCTTCCTCTCCTCCTTGGACCTTGAGCATTCCAGTCCATTGCGCATCTTCCTAATGCAGTTTGAGATTTGCTTAGAGTATGTCCAATCCAACGCCATTTTCTTTCCTTTATTTGTTTTTCGACAGATGTTTGTTCATGTTTGCGCCATACTTCTTGGTTTGAGATTATATCAGGCCATCTCACATTTAATATCCGAGATAAACACCTATTCACAAACACCTGGAGCAAATTAAATTGGAAGAATATCCGTTATAAAATATGTTTAGTTATTTAGTTGGATGAACGGGAGAAGAACAAGAGGAAGACCAGCCAAGAGATGGATAGACAGTGAATATGCACATCCAATACGTCTTCCTCCGAGGAGTGATTTTGGAAATAAACAGGATGAAAATCCTACAAATTAAGTTTAAGAAGAAGAAGAAAAAGATTTTTATAGAATATGACAGATAATCTCCCTCCCTCCCCCCCTCTCTCTCTCTCTCTCTCTCTCTCTCTCCTCTCTCTCTCTCTCTCTCTCTTAGTTACTTAGATCAATTTCTCCTTTTGTAGGTACTTTTACATGACTCACACCACAAGGGTATAACAGGGACACAATCTTTCGGGAGAGGATTTTAAACTTTCGGTCGCACACATATATTTCTTGACCACATGATATGGAGAGCTCCCAGGATGAATGTTCAGTTCAATGCCAGGCCCACATCCAAGACAACACGAACATTTAAGACAAAAACGCCATTCGCTCATAGATTCTTACTAAACAAATCGAATATGATTTTGACGACCAGGTGGTGTTCTGGGATTATTTGGACCTTAAAATTCCGCACACTTGTCATAAAGGTGAAGAAAAAGATCTACTCGTTGATATTCTATTACATCACAAACCAGTTTATATAAGAAATACGAGAAGAATTTAATGAACAAGGGCGTCTAGAGGAAGAGCAAGTAAAGTATAATTATGAAAGGAAGGAAGTTGGTTATTAAAACTGTTATCACTGTCAATCATTCCATGTGTTAACATAATGATTACACCGATAAAGTGTCATTGAAATTTACGCCCTTAGCCAAGCGGTCGTTATGGGACAGGAGTAGAACAGCTCTTTATTTCACATAAATATTTTTAGAGAATTTCGAAGGAATATAGCTAGTGAGAATGTTCTCATAAAATATATTTTATTATATACTTACAAATCTTCATCTATCAAACTTAGTAGACACAATGACCATGAAGTGTGTGTATATATATATATATATATATATATATATATATATATTACAAATATATTTTTGACATTTGGCAATGAAGGCAAATATGATATGAAAAGAAAAATGAATGCTTGAGTCGGGATTTGAACTCGAGTCTCTAAAGTCTGTACTTTTAGCGCTCTAACCAACTGAGCTACCCAAGAATTCCAAGACAAACATACAATTTTCTTATACATGTAGTATTCTCAATTCACACAAGAAGTAGCGGAAATTTTGTTCCGACTGACATCTCGCGGCTAACACAACAGTTAAGCAATTTTTTTTTATTTTTTTTATATAATTAACTGTTATGTTAGCCGCGAGATGTCAGTCGGAACAAAATTTCCGCTACCTCTTGTGTGAATTGAGAATACTACATGTACGAGTATAAGAAAATTGTATGTTTGTCTTGGAATTCTTGGGTAGCTCAGTTGGTTAGAGCGCTAAAGGTACAGACTTTAGAGACTCGAGTTCAAATCCCGACTCAAGCATTCATTTTTCTTTTCATATCATATTTGCCTTCATTGCCAAATGTCAAAAATATATTTATAATATCTATATATACAAGCGTTACTGCTATAAAGTAAATATTCTCTTTAAAAAAAATTGCTTAACTGTTATGTTAGCCGCGAGATGTCAGTCGGAACAAAATTTCCGCTACCTCTTGTGTGAAGTGTGAATTGAGAATACTACATGTATAAGAAAATTGTATGTTTGTCTTGGAATTCTTGGGTAGCTCAATTGGTTATAGCGCTAAAGGTACAGACTTTAGGTACTCGAGTTCAAATCCCGACTCAAGCATTCATTTTTCTTTTCATATCATATATATATATATATATATATATATATATATATAAAACATGATAAGAAAAATAAATGTACGGATGGGATTTGAACTCGGACCTCCGGATTGGTACTCCAGCGTGCTATCCATCACACAACCGGACAAATCTAATACAGACAATTTTTTTCTTATATATATATATATATATATATATATATACAGGGCTTCCAATATAAAACCGGACACGCCTCACGGGGTTTCACCCGTCAGGCTGCGCTCTCTCCTCGTCCGCATTTCACTCTGCCAGCCGCAGAGTGTCCGGTTTTATACTGGAAACCCTATATATATACTCCATCATTACGACATGTAGCGAGAACTCGGTCTTCACTGCCACCTGGTAGCTACTATAACAAGTAAGTAAATTAAAGAGACTATTTAACTCATGCCCCAAATGGGAGTCAATGACCAATCACGTTTCAATGATTTCTGTATTACAACCAATCAGAGACGTGTTTCACGAAATAATTATCAACGTTAGGATTATCATATATTAAGCAAAGCTCCTCCTTTTTAATATTCTGAACAGGTCTGACCGTTATTTTGCAGTGACTGAGCCTATAACAAATACGGCTACCAGATTGTATATAATAGTGCTTACATGTCAACATTTGTAGCAATTGATTATACCACCAAAAAAAGAAACCACTGTTTGCACTTTCTTAAATGTATACGACATCAAAAATGAATTAATATACAGATTGATGTGTTTCATTTTTTCTCCACTAGAGAGCATTCTTACAATATTGCGTTCCTTTGGCAATAAATAGTATGATCTGGTTGCAGTGATAAACAAAAGAAGCAGTAGAAGCGTAGGCTACCTATCGTTTCTCATTAGTTTTCAAACATCACCGTTTACTTTAAATATAAAAATATTTTTAAATAACTGTAGTTAAATAATGATTTGTGAGTAAACAGCTTTATTTTATTCGTTAAATAGTCCTAACAAATGCCACTCTTGATTTCCAAATTCTCTAGATAAATTCACTCCTCACTTCGTGAGTCGTGAATTTATCGATAATTTGGAAATCACTCGTGGCATTACTTATGAATATTTTTACTTTATAGCAGTGACGCTTTATCGATGTTATAATATATATATTATAGCAGGATTTTAATATCATAATAAATATGAAAGTTTAAGTTAATAATTTTATACTTTAAAATTCTTTTAATATTTAAATATAACTTAAATAAAGAAAATACATCTAAATAATTCATTGTTGATTGTTGAAAAATGTCTCAGTAACAATTAAAGAAATTGTATTACATAACAGTCTTTCTAAATAATGCTTTTAAAATTGTTTTTTAAGTCATTGTTGTCAGAATTATAAAGCTTTCTGTTATAACTGTAATAAGAACACCTGCTTTACTTCATATTTTTAAATGAAAGTAAACTAAATTCTGATTGGATGTTAAAACAATTAACTTTTTGATTTAACAAATCAAATTTAAACCTTATATTTAATGGACTATTAACCAATAGAATTTAAATTACCATCATGTGATGTAATAATGTTCTTTAAAATTATAAAAGAATTACACTAGTCATTCTGCATATAACTTTCCACAAAGATAGAAGCAAGAAGAGTTCTCAAGATAAAATGTAATATTTAATACAAGAATAATTGATTCCAGAAAAGAAAATAATTTATTTTAATTGATAGTGAAGAATAATACCACTTAAATTTACTTAATCTGCTGGGAACCTACAAAGTGAATAAATTTGTAATTATTTCTACAAGAAACAGTTTTCAGTGATTTTAAAGTGTTTTCCTATCCAGTGTACCAACTTCCGACCCTAAGAAGAGAATCCGGCTCTACCGAAAATCAAACCCAACCTGAACCACTAATTCTTTTTGGGACACCAATCCTTCTTCAAAATGTTTCTACAACATCGGGCATGAAGAGAATTACTGCTTCAAGATGTCACCACAACGTGGAACAGCAAACTACTTCTTCAATATATATATATATATATATATATATATATATGTGTGTGTGTGTGTGTGTGTGTGTGTGTGTGTGTGTGTGTGTGTGTGTGTGTGTGTGTTAAATGAGAGAGAGAGAGAGAGAGAGAGAGAGAGAGGAGAGAAAGTCTGTGTGTATATTAATGCTCCAGCGGGCACAACTTTCGTTTTTTCGGAACCAAACTCACCATATATCAATCAATTAAGAAAATTAATGTCGAATTTTTCTCCATGGCGTGACAGGCCTAAAAGGCCCTTGGCCTATCAGCCGGCTGCTGGCATCACATCCACATATGTCCAACACGGAGATATGTTTGATAAGTTCAAATAACTCTATTTTTTATGAGCGCCCTATGCATGCACTGGTTCAAAGTTCCCATTGGGAAATACATTTTCTCTGAGACTTTTAGTCAGTATGAGATTTATGTTCTCCCAGCATTGTGACGAATTTGTGTTGCGGCTGCAGGTTGAGAAAACCAGCTATAACCACATGCCACTCCTATACTGACTGGGGATCACCCATCTCTGTTAATGGCACTTGTCGATGTGAGTTCAGCAGTCGGCTGGGCCGGTCGGGTTACGTATGTAGAGAGAGAGAGGTTAAGAGGGAACCAAGCCTCTGCAACCCTAACATCGCCTATATTTAGACTCTTACGCTAACTTAAAACAAGTTTTAACCACAAAGACGATAATTAATTTAGGGGTTTTCACGTTTATTAGCGCAAGACAAAGTTCACGTGGAAAATCCAAATTTTTGTATTACAGGCTGTCACGTGATATCGATGCAGCTTCCTGTATGTATCCTTGGTGGGTACGATAACCTTAAAAAAGCGTTTATTATACTGCACACAGTTCACGCCCTTCAACCGGTCGGGGATTTCATCTTGACTCAACCTGCCCTACAGCTATTCCGCATTTTCATAATTAATCAATCAACTGATGTAGGTATGCTCACTAACGTAATGAGAGGCGAATTTAAAAGGCTCCCACATGGACAATTCAAATTTCTCATAAATACTACTTTTTAATTATTGAATTCTTCTTCTTCTTCTTAAACATAATTTGTAGGATTTTCATCCTGTTTAATTCCAAAATCACTCCTCGGAGGAAGACGTATTCGATGTGCATGCACTTTCTATCCATCTCTTGGCTGGTCTTCCTCTTGTTCTTCTCCCGTCCATTGGTCTATCTTCTTTAGCTCTTGTTGCAAGTCGGTTTTCTTCCATTCTTTCTACATGACCATTCCAATATTTTCGTCTATCTATAATAGGCTAAATTTGGTTATGTCTTGAATATGACATTTGTCCCTAATTTCTGTGTTGTGTATTTTATGAAATAATGTTTTCCCCTGAATAGTTCTTAAGATTATTGAATTCAATTCAGTTTATTATTATTATTATTATTATTATTATTATTATTATTATTATTAACATCATCATTACTACTAATAATAATAATGGTAATAATAATAATAATAATAATAATAATAATAATAATAACTCAATTGAATAGTATTATTCAAACCAGAGGGAAAGCGCACAGTTGATAAGCCAATTATGAGGTGGGAGAATAACATTAACCATGATTTGAGGTAAGTATATTATACAGGAGATAACTGGCAAACATTAGCTCAAATTAGGGACGTATGGGGAGCTTATGTCCGCGCGGCAATGAATCTATGGGTTCGATAGTATCACTGAGTTAGTTATTAATAGTAGGCCTACTATCGCTTTATTATTATTATTATTATTATTATTATTATTATTATTATCACTTTTATTATTATTATTATTATTATTATTATTATTATTATTATTATTATTATTATTATTATTATTATTATTATTATTATTATTATTATTATTATTATTATTATTATTATTATTATTATTATTTATTATATTATTATTGTATTTATTCGAGGTAAGTCAAGTAATCTTGATATCAAAAACTTTCAACAATAGGAGTTACATCCGATCTCATACCTAGACCTAGCATTAAGAAGGTCCAAGTAGAGGATTTAGCCTACTACTTTTTCCATTATTATTATTATTATTATTATTATTATTATTATTATTATTATTATTATTATTATTATTATATCCACCACTGTTGTCTCGGGATAGCGTGAAAGCCTCATACACAACGGGCCTGGGATCGATTTTTTAAACGTAAAATAATTTTTTATTTAGCCTTATAATCAAATAAGTAAGCCTACTGATTATATAAACTTATACGTTATATTAATTGCGTCCATATAACTAGGTTAAATTACTGACAAAGTAAATATATTCCAACCGGCACAAGAATCCTGGATGAGATTTTTGTTTTAATCTGAAATGCCTAACTGGTCTTATTAAATAGTGATACATTTTGTATTTATTTTTTTAATCAATATAAATTATACTTATTATTTTTCTTGGTTATTTCCTCACCTCAAAGACAAATGTCAGTAAACGATAAGTCCCAAATAGTTCCCGAACATAACACTGGTCAACATGATTTTTGTCTCATGAGTACTAATAGTGGTACTTAATACAGTTTTTTATCGTGTTTTCAAATATGTATTCGGAATTTCTCCATCACCCACAGTTTTTTTATTTCAATTTCAATTAATGGATTTAAATAATTATTTTTTTAATAAACTTTTTTCGTTCATTTGTCCATTGTAAAATAAAATCAAATGAGCTAACTCAAATGGTTTCAGCTATGGAAAAGAGGTATCAAGGCAAATGGAATTCTAATATGCTGGCCGATTATTGTTGGACTATCAAGAGGATGCTCCACAGGCGAAATATAGCAGAAAATCGTCATTTCTTACTTTCTAGGTGAGCCCGAATGTTCGAATATTGTGTAGTTACGAATGTAGAAAATATTGAAGTGTTTGAAATTATAAATTCCTGTCTCTCGGAAACCTTGCGTGTTGGGAAAAAACCGATATCATATTTGAATTCACGAGAAAAAATACTATCAGAATCACATATGTTTCTGAGACAAAAAAAAAGTTTATTTTTTGTTGCTCAGCGTAATCTACCTACCATTATACTGATATTATTATTTCAAGAGGATTACAATGGTGTGGTCAACTAACTAACTAACTCACTGGTTCTATGGAACCCGGAGGTTCAGGGCCGCGCGGACATGGTATGGTCATGTAGAAGAATTGCGGAGCAGAGATTACCTAAAAGAAAGTTATTTAACTTCCTAGCAAAGGAAGAAGGGTCGACCAAAGATTATATGGATACAAGAGATGAAACATATGGAGAAAAATGTAATGCTTTAACTTTGGATACAGTAAGATATTTATACATTGTAATCCTGTCCAATAATAAATACAAGGTGCAACTTAAGTCAGTTAACCGAAAATGCAAATATATTATTTTCTGCAGCTTACAACGTCTATACAAAAAACACAACTGTCGAAATTGTTCCCTTACTTACTTACTTACTTACTTACTTACTTACTAACTTACTGACTCACTGGCACTATCGAACCCGTAGATTCATGGCCGCGCGGACATAAGCTCTCCATACATCCCTATCCTGAGCTAATGCTTTCCAATCATTCCCTGTATAATGTACTTCCCTCAAATCATAGTTAATGTTATTTTCCCACCTCATTCTTGGTCTACCAACTGGGCGTTTTCCTTCTGGCTTTCCTACAAGAAGCTTCCATGCAAGACTTTCATTTCCCATATGAGCAACATGTCCTGCCCAACGCAGTCTACGAGACTTAACTGTTCTTATTTTATCTGGCTTCCTATAAAGACCATGCAGTTCATTGTTATGTAGTCTTCTCCATTCACCTGTTTGTTCATCTCTCTTTGGTCCAAAAATGTTCCTAAGTACTTTATTCTCAAATACTTGTAATCTCCTTTCCTCCCTTAAAGTAAGAGTCCATGTTTCGCATCCATATAATATAACTGGGAGAATAATAGTTTTATATATTTTCAGTTTAACGTTTTTTTAAAGGAGTTGGGACTGTTCCCTAGTTTAGCAAATTACCTCAAGCAGTAGTGTTAGAGATTATATTCCGAAGGTCCCGTATTCAAACCCCAGCTTTAACCAATCTCATTTTTCATTGCAACCATGTGCAGTGGTTAACTGTCTTATGCCGCATCCTATAATTTATATTGACCAGGCTACTCTGTTTTGTTTGTTTATAGAATTATTAATTAAGTTTGCAATAATTCATTCATTCATATGTTGGGAAATACTACATCCGATTTTGTGAATATTACAATACGTGGTACTATAATGCTGCATTTTCTGGCTCTTTCGTAAATCGTGAAGTTCTGAAATGATACATTGTAATAAATAAATGCCTTTAAGACAATTACAGTAAAAGCTCCTTATTTGCGGTTCTCGTATTCGCGGTTTTCATTATTCGCGAGTTAAAAATTGCGGCAGAGTTCCTGTATTCGCGGCTAAAAATGTCTTTATTCGCGGATCCAATCGGTATATTAAAGGGATTAGTGTCCTTTATTAACGCGTCGGCAACTTTTTTTTACTGCAGGCACGTGCCAACTCCCAAGGCGACTTTTATAAAGAGCGATTCAAACCAAATAGACAAATTAATATCAAAGTAAAACAAACCTTATTGTCACTAAGCCTAAAGTTCGTTGTTAAAAGCCACCGCCGTCGTATTTCACGCACCGCTATGTCCGTGATAAATGCCACTCTCGCCACGATCTGTGTTTTATTGTTTCAACTTGTCATTCGTTGCAATAATTTTGGTTGAATAACACGTGTCTCTTCTGTTTTGTTGCCAATTTATAATGTCGAGTAAAAGGAAAGCAAATTAGTTCCGAAGCGGAAACAAGTAGTATGCCGCTGAAAGTAAAAACTGAATTGCTTGACCGTTTACACGTTGGCGAGTCGTTTGCGCCTATCATGCTGTTTCAATGTTAATGAATCAACTGTACGATAAATCAAGAAATCCGAAGACAAAATAAGGAATTCTATCGCTGGATTCACAGCTGAATATCAATCTGAATTGAAATACCTTTTAAAAGCGGCAAAACAAGAAAAACATATTATCTTCCTTAAGCCCTTGCCTAAGGCTGACAAGAATAATTAATGGAAATTGTTCAAAATTTCTCATTAATTGATTTTACTTTGATATTTTTCATTTTATTCTGGAAACTTGGAACGTATCCCCTATATACACTTACAAATTACCATTCCATATTCGCGGTTTCTGTATTCATGGCATTTTTGCGGAACACATCGCCCGCGAATAAGGAGTTTTTACTGTATTAAAAAAAGTTACATGATAATGTCCTGGAAAATTGTCAGGAGACTATTAAATACATATAACATAATGACATTTACTTCCGAGGAGTATAAATTGTCGACCCTGGAAATGAAGATGAAGTTACGTATCTATTGAGGTCGGGGCTGTGTTAGTTGTGTAATGAAATCACATGCTCAACACCGAACCGGGAATTTAAAAACGTTGGTAATTATGTACGAACATACCGCTTTTTGAACTTGTTAATTTCAGTGAACGTTCGTTCTACGAATTTTATTATCACCTACTATTTAATTTGGAAAAAGTAAGTGGCAATTACAATTTTAAAATTTCAAAGAATAAAACTAAAATTTTAGCATTTAAAGGACATGATACCTTAAGAGCAAACATAGTAATTGACAGTAAAATTTTAGAGCAAGTGAACAGTTTTAAATATCTAGGTTTAAATTTATCATATGTTAAAACTGAAGATATAAATGACAAAATAAATAAATTTAATCTAATATGTGGCACTATTAAAAGAATCCTTAAAAACACAAGAAAAGAAACAAAAATGAAATTTTATAAAGTAATGGCTGTTCCTGTATTGATGTATGGATCAGAATGTTGGACGATCACTAAAAGACAAGAACAAAGATTGGAAGCAGCTGACATGAGATTTTTAAGAAATATAGCAGGATATACTCTGCTGGATAAGAAAAGGAATGAAGATATAAGAAAGGAACTAAATATTTTCAAACTTACAGACCGAATAATTAAATATAGGAACGACTGGAAAGAACATGTTGATAGAATGCCAGAAGAAAGATTTCCAAAATTATTGCTAAATTATAAACCGCACGGAAGGAGAAATGTTGGACGCCCATACAGAAGATGGTCTGAACAATTTTAATAGTTCTAGCTTTCATGAAACCGGAACGAGCCAACAGGCTTAATCCCTGGATGATGATGATGATTATGACCTACTATTTACACATAATAATATTATGTTGACTTGAGTTTTGGCTGTGAATACTTTGAACTTACTTACTTACTTACTTACTTACTCACTGGCACTATCGAACCCGTAGGTTCATGGCCGCACGAACATAAGCTCTCCATACATCCCTATCCTGAGCTAATGCTTTCCAATCATTCCCTGTATAATCTACTTCCCTCAAATCATAGTTAATGTTGTTCTCCCACCTCATTTTTGGTCTACCAACTGGGCGTTTTCCTTCTGGCTTTCCTACAAGAAGTTTCCATGCACGTCTTTCATTCCCCATACGCGCAACATGTCCTGCCCATCGCAGTCTACGGGACTTAACTGTTCTTATTATATCTGGCTTCCTATAAAGACCATGTAGCTTTGAACAGTATGAGTAATTATGAATTTGTAAGAGAAAGAAAATATAATTGGTTCTAAGATCTTCAAAGAATGGCATCAGAAAGAATTCCAAAAATGATACAAGACTACCAATCCAGAGGAGCACGAGGTCGAGGTGTAGATTGAGAGAGAATATTGAGGACATAACGGGCTAATAAGCTCAATCCCAGTAGTTGCTGATGACGATGTTCAGTTTCGCTTCAAATATACACACATCGGTATTTAATTTAAAAAGCTAACTAAAATGGAAAAAGCTAGTATAAATAACAATCTACAGTAATTTGAAGAAACGTGTTAAAAAACTCACAAATTATTATAATAGGTCTAGAATGTGAATAACGACCTGAGGGGGGAAAAAAAGTGTGTGTGTGTGTGTGTGTGTGTGTGTGTGTGTGTGTGTGTGTGTGTGTGTGTGTGTGTGTATGTGAGGAACATTCCGCCCCCCCCCAAAAAACCGGGGATCGAACTCGGACACGTTGTCCCGAGAACAGAGCGGTAGACGGTTTACGGTATTGTCAAGTACTGTATTAAAAATATAAAAGAGAATAGACCAACCTCATGGGTTAGTGGTCAGCGTTTCTGACTACAGTTCATGAGGTCCCGGATTCGATTCCCGGTCAAACCATAGGAATTTTTTCTTAAAGGGAATTATTCCTGTTGTTGTCCATGGTCTGGAATTTATGTTAAGTTTAGGTTAAGGACTTTTCTGGCGTTTCATTATCAATTATCACCCATCATAACTCCGCTTCCAGGTGCCCCAACCTAAGAAATGGATTCAATTCTGCTAAAGCCAGGGGAGAAAGCCAGAAATGTTACAAGAGACAATCTGGTGGCATTAGACAAAAAAAAGTTTTCATTTCTGATCCCCATGTACTTTTTATTGTTATCATTATCATTATTATTATTATCATCATCACTCCAGGGATTATGCAATTGCCCGTTCCGACTTCATAATCCATCAGCCCAACGTCTTCTAGGTCTTCCAACATCACGTCTTCCTCTTGCTTGATAATTTCTTGCTAACAATGGATATCTCTCCTTACTCATTCCATCCATATGATCAATCCATTTCTGTCTGTAATTCGTGACCTTATCCAATAAAGGCTGTACTTTCAATTCTTCTCTTATATCCTCATTTCTTATTCTATCAAGTCTTGTAAATCCTTTAACTTGTCTTTTATTATTATTATTATTATTATTATTATTATTATTATTATTATTATTATTATTATTATTATTTTTTTTTTTTCATTTATTTTTTTTTCAGCATGCCCCATTACCGTAGTAATATTACATGCATAACATAACAAACATATAATCAGATAACATAACATTACATAACATCACATATTTGGTTTTTGTTTACATGTTTTTTTTTTATCTTCGTCACTTGTTAATCACTCATTTTCGTACACTATTGTTTTTATATATTTTTTGAAATGTCTTAAATATTTGTGTATTAGGTCTTTCTCCGTCACAGGCCATGTTCTTCCTTCTTTGCTGATTTCCTCTTTCAACTTATTTCTAGAATGCTGCTGCAATTCACAATTATAAAGCAGATGTTCTACATTTTGAATTGCTTTTCTACATGGACAGGTTGCGTTGTTTAATATTCCAATAAGATAAAGATGTGATTTATTTTTTCCATGACCAGTTACCATTTCAGAAAATTCTGGAGTTATTTCACATTTAACTTTTAATCTGTCTCTGACTGATGGGAAGGACTTCTTACATGTGGCTCCTTTATCTGCGTTGTCCCATTCGTTCTGCCATTTAATGGTTCCTTCTTTTATTTGGGCAACTATTGATGATTTAGGTATTTTTGTATATTCTATGGTTACGCTGGTTTCTGATGCAGCTTGTTTTGCCAATTGATCTGCCATTTCATTCCCATAAATTCCAACATGTGATGTTATCCAGCCGAAATGTACTATCCAATTTTGTTCCCTGAGTTTTGCTATTGTTTGTCTTATTTTTGATATGATGTATCCCTGTTTGAAGTTGTTTTTAATTAGGTCGAGAGTAACTTGACTATCTGATATAAACTGCAACAAAACTTTTTTCAGAGCTGTTTTGGTCAATTGATGATATTGCTTCTAGAGCTTTAAGAATTCCTATCTGTTCAGCTTGATTATTTGAGCAACGATTGGAGAGTTTGGCTTTTATTGTATGCTCTAATTTTCCGTTTTTCAAGATAACTGCAGCAGCCCCTACCATTCCTTGGAATTTACTGCCATCAGTGTATATTTTTATTTTGTAGTTGTTCGATTCTTCAATGTCGCCCACATTAATTCTTTCTTGCCGGATGTGGCCCACTCCTCCTTTTTGAGTGGTGTGTCAATGTTTGTGTGGTCATCGTGTATGGCTCTATATAACTGGGCTGTTTCTTGTATACTGATAGTTATGGGTTTAATTCCAGCTAAGATACAAGATACTTCTAGGGTATGGTAATGTTTTATAGGCTTTGGCTATGGTGACATTTATAATTCTTTGAACCCTCTTCAACTTTTTTAAATTTTTTTGTTTTCTTAATTCTTCCTCCCATATTGGGGCCCCATATGTTAACATAGGCAAGATTGCTCCATTGTATATAGTCCTTAATGCTTTATGTCCCAGTCCCCACTGCAATCTAGCTGCCCTTCTTAACATGTTTATTAGGCTCATAGCCTTGTTAGTTGTTATCTCAATGTGTTTATCAAAGCTTAGTTTGCAATTAAAGTGGATTCCTAGATATTTCATTTCTTGAACTTGCTTGATGCGTTCATGGTTGACGTATACACTGATATTTTTATTATGGAGGTCCTTTTTCTTGATATTAACATTGCTGTGGACTTGGATTCATTGAATGTGATTTTGTTATTGTTAGCCCATAATTCTATTTTTCTTATGTCGGTATTTGCATAATTTTCTGCCTCGTTGTCGTTACTTCCTGTTAAGAGAAGTATTAGGTCGTCAGCGAAAGCGATAACATTAGAGTGATTTGAGAAATTAAGATTCAACAGTGAGTTGTACATGATAGTCCAAAAGCCAGGTCCGCTACATGATCCTTGTGGGCATCCTTTGGTTACTTCTTTTGTAACTCTAAGCTTATTCACTGAGAACATTGCAGATCTGTCTCTGAAATAATTCTGTGCTAAAATGTATAGATTTTTTGGACATTTAAGTTGTTTTAGATTGTATAGTATGCTCGGCCACCATGCCGCGTTCGAATGCACCTTTAAACATCTAGACTTACCAGAACTACACTTTGTTTTATATTGCAGGCTCTGTTTAATGGTTTTTGTAACCTCCATTACTGCTTCTATTGTTCCTACTTGTGGGGTAAATCCAAATTGGTTGTTATTAAGTAATTTATTCTTGTACATGTGATGTAAAATTCTTTCGATGAGTAGCTTCTCCAGTACTTTTCCCGCTACATTGAGGAGGCTTATTGGTCTGTTATTTGACACTTCATTAGTATGCTCCTTGCCTGATTTTGTGATTGGAACTATTATTGATTTTTTCCACATTTTTGGGAAGCAACCTTTTTGCAAGCATGTATTGTACAGTTCTGTAAATAAGTTAGGGATAAGTTTCAATACTCGTAGTAGTATGTCACTTGATATACCATCTTCCCCAGGTGTTTTTTTAGGATCAAATTTCTTGAGCACAGCGAGGATTTCCTCCTTTGTGAATTCTCTGTCTTCTGCTTCTTCTGGTGGGTCTATTATAAGTTTTCTAATTTCTGAATGGTATTTATTATCATTTCCTTATTGTCCTCAGGTACAAAATAATCCATGATATGTTTTACTGTACTTTCCATGTCCTTGGTATATAGCCCTTCTGGCATCCTAAGTGTAGTCAAGGAAGTCTTATTTCTAGTTTTTTCCAGATAGGCTTTTGTAAACTACGTTCCATGGATTGGATCCAGGTATAACTGTACAAGCACTTCTCCATGACTTTGTTTTTTCCTCTTGGAGCTTAGCTTGATACGCCCGTTTGCCTTCTTGGTAGAG